>CAUYON010081380.1:0-39056 GCA_963573935.1 Arctocebus calabarensis
TGTAGTCCCAGCTACTAGGGAGGCTGAGGCAAGAGAATCGCTTAAGCCCAAGAGCTGGAGGTTGCTGTGAGTAGTGTGACGCCACGGCACTCTACCCAGGGCGATAAAGTGAGACTCTGTCTCTACAAAAAAAAAAAAAAAGAAGTACAGTAGAACCTTCATAGTTGACCACGTCTCTACATTGACCACCTCCTTTAATTGACCTAATTTTCTTTTGGGTTTTTTTGCAGTTTTTGGCTGGGGCAGGGTTTGAACCCGCCACCTCCGGTATATGGGCCGGCACCCTACTCCTTTGAGCTTCAGGTGCCACCCAAATTGACCTAATTTTCATACACCGGACATGCACCACATGTCTATATCACCCTAGTAGGCCTCGTTCCTTATGTTGACAACCTCTGTATGTTGACCAGTTTGTTCTAGTCTCTTGAGTGGTCAACTTACAGAAGTTCTACTACATATAAGAAAGTATAGTTTAAAAAGTTATCTTGTAACAAGCATATAGAATAATAAAATAGGCTCGGCGCCTGTGGCTCAACGGGCTAAGACGCAAGCCACGTACACCTGAGCTGGTGGGTTTGAATCCAGTCCGGACCCGCCAAACAACAATGATGGCTGCAACCAAAAAATGGCTGGGCGTTGTGGTGGGCGCCTGTAGTCCCAGCTGCTTGGAAGGTGGTGGCAGGAGACTTGCTTGAGCCCAGGAATTGGAGGTTGCTGTGAGCTGTGATGCCACAGCATTCTATCCAGGGTGACAGCTTGAGGCTCTGTCTCAAAAAAAAAAAAAGAAGAAGAATAAAGTAAGTCATTTGGTTTTCTAGGGATGTAAAGATCCTAAATCATGCCTTTCTCCTATCACTTCAATAACGTCAAGTACTATTGCTTCCTTTGTAGGATCAACGTATACTAGGTTCTCTGAAATTTTGGGCAACCCATGATCAATAAGCCATGCACTTGACTTGTTCTAATCATTCTTTGTAGTTTCACTAATTTTTCTAGATTAAATTTTCTTGACTTGGAATGCTATGTAAATAGAATAATGGGGAATTAATTAGGACAGTAATTTTTATAAGATATTCTTTATGTGTCCCATTCAGAATACACTTATGCTATGTGCTTCACATCATAATAAATGCATACCCATATTTATTTTGTTTACATTTGAAGGGACTTTGTTATTTCAGTAGTAAGCTTTTTCCCCTCAAAGTGGCTAATTCTTAAGGTATAAACTTATCTTAATGTAATATGATTAATGATTCCAGTTTGTTGTCTCTGTAGATGTTTGAAAAAGATTTATTTTATATCATGGGTGGAACAGTCTTCTGTGTTATTTTTCTATTTTAATTTTACTTACCTTGGCTTTATTGGAGAGATAAATCAATGTATGTTCAAAGCTAGTTGTAAAGAACTTGAACTTCACATTTTGAAGACCAGACTCTCTCTCTCAGGCCTCTCTTTGGTCTTGGCTTCTGTGAATCAAAAGTCATTTTTAAAGATGGCATTTTTTGACACATTTCCCCAATTTTATTTAAAGATTATAGTTGAATTCATAAATTAGGATAAATATTAAGTGAGAATAAAAGGTGAGATTAGACAAAGGCATCTATTAGTACTGATATAAAAAATTTAAACACTGATCATGTTTAGTAACAATTTTATTAGCCTGAAAGTACCTAAATTGAACTGTAGAATTGAACCAAAAGTATGTTCTTACTTTATCCTTAAACTTTTAGGCCAGTGTAGAATTTACTCATAGAAGATATCAAAATAGTTGATATAGTATAAGGCAAATGAAAGTTAAAAATACACTTTTCCCTAGTACATATAAACTTGATAATTACCTTTTATTTTATGCTTTGGAAAGTTTTTTTCTAATTTTGAAGGTGGGGGGGGGAGTTCTTTAGCAGAAAGCTATTAGACCACTGAGAATTGAACACCAGCGCATGTGGTGTGTATTAGAGTACTGTTGGTAATTTTACTGCTGCTAACTTAAAATCCTCAAGGGGGAGTTAATTACAGGAAAACCACTCTAAATATCAGTAAGCTGCATATTTTCCATGACAAGAGGTTTTTCAGTTGAGGTTGAACAATTCCAGAATCTGAGCTTGTAAAAATAAGTAAATAAATAAAGTGGGTGTGTGCATGCATACCTATAGTACTTAAATTTTTTTCATAAACCTTTAACGAATGCAGAAGTTACTATGTTTAATATTAGCATGATGAGAACATATTTTTTAAAATTTAAGTTGCAATTGGAAGGAATAACAAATTATATTTTAGTATTCGTTTAAATGAATGTGGATTTATTTATTGAGTTATTTTAAACCATTGTGCACTGCCACTGGGGACTCATGTTTTGTAAATGTTTGCAGATTAAAGAGTTTCTTTTCTTCTTCTTCTTTTTTTCCTCCTCAAATAAGCTTGGTGGCTTTGTGTACTTCAGGACGTGTATGGCAATAATTAGAGAAAGTAATGATCAAGGTGTTGAATTTAGTAGTTTCTGGTGTTGGCATGTGTTCATCAAATTAGGTTTGGAAATGAGTATTTGTATGTTACGATTCTGATTTAACCTTTTAAAATACACTATGAGAAACATAAAGTTAGTAAAAAAATTAATGATTTACATATCCATTCATATTTATACAGTGGTGGTTTTCATTTTCTTTCCCTTTCTTATATTTAGTGATTAAGAGTCTAGATTCTGGCACCATGCTGCCTGTTTATAAATCCTGACTCCAGTTGTCATGAGGTGTATTACTTTGGGCAAGTTACGTGTCTGTTTTCTTCTCTGAAAATGAGAAATTAGCAGAAGTTTATGAAAATAAAATGAGTTAAAAATGTAAAGTATTTTGAATACTTCCTGGCAATGGTAAGTGCTATGTAATCTTAGCCTTATTATTAATATTTCTGCTTTGAAAAAGAAATTACAAATTCAGGACAAAAATAGAATGTAGAATACTGATTCTGTAGAAAAATCTAACTGGCAAATAATACATTATTATAATTTACTTTATAAGAAAATCTAGAAGACATTTCTTTCTTTTGCTTTTGTCTGTGGCCAATTTATTTTTTGTAAAGTTGATAGTAAATTGGAAGAGATCTTATTTGGGCTAACTGTAGTGTTTTTGATTTTAGTGTAAGGAAATATAAATACTTGAAATATAAACAGTGGCATAAAAGCACACAGCTATGTTCCTAAAGATGAATGATTAATTGGCATATTTCTTTGTAGCTTTAAAAAAAAAGCCGTTTTAATTATACACCTTGAAGTAATCTTCTCAAATATTTATCCACTCCTTCTTAAGGTGTATAGTTTGCTAAGCTGTATGTGGGTATGAAAGAAAATAGAATTTTATTTATCCATAGAATGTATTCAAAGCTAAACAGAGAAAACCTATTCTCATGATCTCCTTATTTAATGGAAAGCTCCAGTGTTCTTTTAAGTAGTGCCGTAAGCATTGTATGTTTGTGGTATACATGGTGAATTCACAAATAAATATAAAAAAGAAAAAAGCGTATACCTTTAACATTATCCATAAACATACTTCTTAAACCCAAAGAAGCTTTGAGCTGCCAAGTTAACCAGGTGACACACATGATATTTGTTTAACTATTTAGAATAAATTATATAGATCTATATTACTCATGTTACTGCAGACTGCTTTTCCTTTCTGGGCTTTGGGCCTTCTGCCTAGGCAGAAACTGCAGCGGAGCAAAAAGCCTCGCCATCCAATTTCCATATCAATAGCTGCAGACTGGTGGCTCAGGTGCTCTACCTCTGGGATTCATTTAGCTGAAAACCAGGATTGTCTGAAGTGTAGTGAAGATTTTTAACTTTCCCTCATGTGACACTATTTTTTAAAATATGTTAGGAAAAGATATACACATTAACTTTTATAAATCACAGTCCAGAGCTCAGTGTCTGCTTTTCTGCTTTTCTTAAGTAAGAAGCTGCTCAAAAGTACAGGAGTCACCCTGGAGGGATGTGGGATTTTGAAGTGGTTTCTCCTTTCAGTTGCACCTCTGCTCCCCTTTCTGGTCCCATTGTTGACTTGTAGGTGTTCTACAGAGCTGCTCCCTAGATTTTGGTATTCCTTTTCCCTCCTTCCTCTAGTACTTGCTGCCTTGTCACACAGTGCCTGAGAGTCTGGTGGTGGTGCTGCTCTTTACTGGCTGCTCCAGTTCAGGCAGCTCGAGGCCCCTTGCCTGCAAGCCTCTCCCCCTGGTCTTTCTGTTATGTTTGCCCCTGGGGTGCCTTAGCCCTTTAGTTTAAACAGGCAGAGGAGGCAGTGTTTGCCCTCCACTTAGTTTCCACACGGCTTTGCTCTTGGATATTTGTATAAGAGATGAGGTGGTTAAGGACCAAGTGTATATGTGAAAACATGGGTCAGGACAGTGTGAAGGAAGGAAGGAGCAAGAATGGAGTAAAGAAGAGAATGCAGCTTCTCAGAGCTGATGTAGTTTTATTAGTGTCAAATATGGCTTCAGTGTTTATGCCTACATTCTCATTGGCTGTAAGTCTTTGTTAGCTTGGACAATTTCACACTTTAGTATTTTCTCCCACAGCCATTCTTCAACCATTTCAAAATGTCAGTATGATTAGAAATATGAATCAGTCATTTGTATCTTTTGGTGTTAAATATTATTTTCGGAACTAGATTCTGATTCTTCCTATTAACGAATTCCACCCCGCCCAGAAAATGCTGCTGTGAACCTGCTCCTGCCTGAAGTATAATAAGTAAATAAATGGTTTGATGAACAGTGCAGGGGTCAGATTTAATGGGATTAGAGTGCTTGTTGGGGGTAACATTAGGCAGAGTTGGGGGGATTGAGTTTGTCGAATCAGGCATGTATACCAGCCCACTCACTCTCCCCACTACTGATGACTCTGTATAAAAGATTGATCATCTTTGGCCACCTACCCTTACCTCAGCCCCTACCCCTCTGCCAAAGTGCCCTTCCCAGAGTTGATGGACAGCTTTGTTTCCTTTTCATTTCAGCTGCAGATGAAGATATCCTTGCTAAAGGAAAACAGTCCATCAAGAGTCAGGCTTTAGGAAATCAGAACTCAGAAAACGAGATCCTCCTGGAAGGCGACGATGATACTCTGTCATCCGTGGATGAGAAAGATTTAGAGAATCTTGCTGGTAAATTCAATGCTTGTGCGAACATTTTAGCCACCTCTGGGACAATAAGCATCTAATTGCTTACTTTTTAGCTGTGGCCACCAGGACTAAGCATATATGCACAATTACATTATTTAGGGATTGTTTTTGTTCCTTCAAACATTTTTTCCCCTCACCTTCTACAGTTTTTATTTCACTTCTCTATTGCATTTCCTTACTGTCCTCATGTTTTTTCCTTTTACAAATACTCTCCACTGAAAAAGAAAAAAGCTTAAAAGCAGCAACAACAAAGCAAAATTGCTTCACCCATCCTATGGGAGTTACCACATTTCTGTGAAATTGGGACTATAATTAAGATTCTGCCAGTTGTTTTGTAAATAAAGCTTGGAGGCAGATGAGCTATTTGCTTTGATATACAAGTCTTAGTGATGATCATGGTGCATTTGCATTTAACTGCCTGAAAAAATTAATTCTAAGAATGCCATGCTATTTTCATAAGATTCACATATTTTGCTTGTTGTAGAAATTTTGATTTGTACTCTGCAGATTCTCAGTTTTATTTCCCTTATGGGAAAAATTCTCTTATTTCGCCTGAAATTTTAGTGATTCACTAAAGGGCTTTTCTCTTTAATCTCATGGTTCTTTCCTTCAAAAAGGAAAGTCTGCAAAATTCAATAGTTTCTATTGGTGACAATTATATAGTCTTCCATTTTGATAATTTTAAGAGAAAAACATTAATAACCATTTATTTGGTGAGATCTACATGTGCTTCCATGTAACTTGATAATAAAAAAAAAATAGAAGATGGTATCTTCTCTGACAACTGGGAACTTCTCTGTAAAGTAAACTAACATTAATCGGTTGGAGTAGAGAATAAGGTGGGTACTGCTAGTCTTTAGTTTTTCCTTCACATCCATTTCCCTCTTTATTTTGCTTCTATTCCTGTTACTAGTAATACATTCATACAGTAATAGAGGTGAAAGGGGAGTTTAATTATATAATCTTGACAATGGCAATAGGATTAAGAAGTAATCCACACTAATAAAGTGGTGTGGGTTAGAAATGAAGTGGAAATTGTCAGGGGTCTTCTGTAGGACCTAGGCTGCCCTTGCTCCTGCAGCTGTCTGCTTACCCTGTAATTGAATGTCTGAGAGTGATTGAAAAAATGTTATTTCTTCTCAGTATTACATGCTAATGTACAGAGGGCAAAAGGAGACAGCAAAAGAACACATAGCTGCTTATTTCATCCATTTATAGGGATGAGCTTTGGGAAATCATAGCTGTTCTGAAGCTATCTGCTACCCATCTGCAAACACAATGTATTTGTACATTGGGAATAGAGGGCAAAACCTGCTCTGATCTCCGCAGAGCATCCCTCCTATTGTCCTACTGGCACACATTAAGATTGATGTGAGATTAAGGACCATCACCCTTCTAACAATCGATGGAAATGTCAATTCATCTGAATTTTGAAACACTTATTTACCCATTGATTACCTGAAGCAGGCGTACCTTGTTTATAGGCACTATATTAATTCAGAACTGTAAGTGCCAATTTTTTCTTCTGCTGTTTTCTTCTCCTATAGAATTTATACAATGAGGAATTGACATGGAATTTCAAATTCTTTCTACATCTGTGTCTTCATATATATGTGTATGTGCGCATATATATATATGTATCTATGTATATGGTATATAATTATTTTTAGTCCTTATTTTAGGTTTAGCTCTATTATATGCTGTTCTATCTGTGGTTAATCTATTGTTTTCAGTAGCAGTCTGATTTGTCTCTTTGATAAGCCCTATGGAGATTTGATTATTCCAATAAAAATTCATTCACTTGGAAACCCACCCTCCAGCTGTTTACTCCCAGAGTCCCTGAACTACATTTGGAATATTAGATTTGGAAGCATTAAACAATATTTAACAATGGAAAGGAAGGATTAGAAAAGAAGTATTTTTACAGTCTTTCATGAAGTAAAATAGTTATGGAGGGAGGTTTGTGTCAGCCTAGCACAAAATCTTTATCAGAGAATAGGGTTTAACATTTCCCACTTCATTAATAAGTCAGTGAACTTTGGGTAGTTATGCTTCAGCCAAATTCTAAGCTAAACCCTAGCCTAGGAAGCCTATTGAGGCTTCCTGGCTTCTGGTTGTTGTATCATGTTGTTTAATAGCCTGAGGCTTATTTTCTAAATGGAATTTGGATGGACTTATTTAGGCAGAGCCACCTTCTTACCTAGTCACTAGGCCAAAGTTTAGCAAACTTGGTGTAAAATAATTGCATCTAGTTTACTATTATAATTAACTGCCTATTATTATAAATCTTCTAGTATGAGAATCCTGACTTTGCATTTTCTGGAAGATTTTGAGTGGACAGAATATGTAAGATGACCTGGCAGGAAGTTTAGTACTAGAAATAAGAATATAAAATTTCTGGTCAAATTTGATTTTTTGAAAAATGTTATTTGAACTTGTTGGACTTGTCTTTTCCTTTTGGCAGGTCCTGTTAGCCTGAGTACACCAGCTCAGCTTGTGGCCCCCTCTGTTGTAGTAAAGGGCACTCTCTCCGTCACCTCTTCTGAACTCTACTTTGAGGTGGATGAAGAGGATCCCAACTTCAAAAAAGTCGACCCCAAGGTGAGAAGATAAGGAGGGGGTTTAATGATGAGATGTGGCTGTTGTTGGGTAAGATTGCCTTTGGTAAATCTGATAGGGTTAGTTTGAATTTCTTGCTGAATTGTCTCGGCTTATATACAATGCAGTTGTCTATTTTAGTTTATGATTCCTTACTAATTAGATTATTAAAGTTCGTTCAGATTCAAAACCAATTTCTACTTTTTTACATTTATCATTAGCTCATGGATGGGAGAGGGAACCTCAGAGAACAGGCAGAATATATTCTGTAAATATATTTTGCCTTCTAAAAGAGTCCAAGGTGAATTAAGACACAAAATTCAGTGAGATTGAGAGTGGAATTATTTTGTTTAGCCTTTATGTTTTCTGGATATGATACCAATATATCACCCTCCTTGCTTTGTCTCCATGACTTACTACTCTGTCATGTATGCAAGTATGTTTTGTATGTGTGTGTGAAATACCTGTTTCCCATTACCTTTAGTAGATTTTACAAGGCACTGTGTAATTTTCTATTCTTAAATGAAAATGTAATTTCCCTTTTAAAATGTATTTCTGATTACTTTCCAGACCTTAGCAACTTTATTTTTACTAAGAAACATTTGTGGCACAGTCATAAAAGTCAAAATTAGGTTTATTTCATGAAAGAGAATGATAAATTAGCTGTGAGAAGAAACAGTTCTTTAAAAATGAGTAAAGTAAGCAAACTTATTTTAAGAAGACTAAGATAAAAAAAGTAGTTTAAAAAATGGGATAATTTATTTTATGGACTGATTGTGTACAGGTACACACATACATTTTGAGCTTATTGGTAGGAGGATCTTTGGTTTTAGAATCATATGAATCTTAATGATTTAGAGGCATTTCAAAATATCTCTTTATGAAAATGTTATAATTGTATTAAAAACTTTATAAATACATAATTTCTTGTCATATGCATATTTCTAGGACTTTGTTGTAAGATTGTTAATTTAAAAAGATAGGATTTGGTAGACTGTGTGATAAGAAGACTACAGTGGAACTGGTTGTTTTGAGTTTGATGATTCAGCTAATCCATTGTAGAGAAAACTTTAATTCTGAAATTCATCAGTTAAAATGGTTGTCTACTTTGTTACATGGTTGAAATGTCTAAAAATGTATTTTAGATTTTTTTAGCAAAGGAAAGGCTACCAAAATAACTCAAACTCTCTGATTTCTGATAATTTATGAATTTACGAGAGGCTGGGATTTAATTCAAAATATTCTTATGCTTTTGGACACACATGGTTTAGAGTCTATAATTTAATCTTAAAGTGTCTAATGAATTGTTCTCAAAATGAGAACATCTGTCAATCTTTGAGATTGGGTTCTTTGAAGTTATTTGCTCCTGTGAGGGCAGTTATAACTTTTATTTTTCTCTGATCTTATTTCGTACAGGATCATTAAATTAGTTTTTTCTCTGTTGCTTGTAAGATACTGAAACCTTTTGGCCAGTCATAGAAATGGTCTTATACCACTGCAACTTGCCTGACTTCCAGAAATCAAAACTCCTTCCAATTTATAGTTTTAAAAAATGTCAGGCAATTATTGGAATATTTTAAAATTTTGTATAGACATTAGTGCGTTAAGGTGTTTTATAAATGTGGACATTTATGTTGCCTCAATGTTTTTTACTTTTTGCTGATACCTGCATTAAATAAGAAAAGAAGAAAAGATACTAAATTTGGGATACTTTTCTTTCATCTTGTCAAGTCTTAAAAAAATGTTTTATAGGAATAGCTGGGGAGAGCTAGGTGTCTAATGCTATAAATACCTTCCTGAGTTTTAAAGTATCATTTTAATCTTTTTAACTAAATACTGTTCCTTTAAATTATTTCATGAAAGTATAAGCATCTAATGCTTGTTTTGGAAACGTTCTTAAAATTGAGAGCATTTTCCCCAGAGAAAAAAATTGGTTTTTATTCTTTAAAAGAATTAGTGTATTTGTCTGAACCACTTAGTATTACAGTGAGTTTGTTCTACATCTATAGGAGGAAAGACTAGAAAAATAGATATAATATACATTGAAAGAGTAGAGACGATTTCAGAACTGATAAGATCAAAGTTTATATTTTTAACACTGACTGTTTTTACCAGGGGATCTTACAACTGAAGCCTGTTTGGCAAGTGAAATAGACTTCAGATCCCTGAGCAGTTTTCTTGTTTTTCATCTATCTCTGCTATCCTGCTGCTCATCCTTCCATACACCCCCTTCCCCCACTCAGATTTCTTCCTCTGATCTTTAAAGTTGTTTTTTTAGAATATTTTTTTCTACATCTTTCATTCATGGGTTTTCCCCAGTAAAGGAGAGCTGAACTAATACAAAGGATAAATTTTAAATATTAAAGGATAACATCTGACATACATTCTATACCTGTGCTTCATCAGTAGCATAGCTAATGGAGTTACCTCCAATATACAGAAGAGAAAACAATTCCTTTCAGATATTTTCAGTTTTACTAATTTAAAAAAATTTTCTAATCATTTATTTCCTGGCATTAAAAATAAATCTTAGTTAAAATTGGAACATTCAAATGAGTATATTGGATTGCTACCTTAGAAAAGCACCAAGAAGAGGAAGGTACTTACTTTGCTTATTTGTAAACTCTTGAAATAATAATTTTTCTTTGGTTGTAAACATGGTATTAAAACCTTTTTGTTTGTTTGAATTGCATACAACATAATCCTTACAATTTCATAAAAAATAATCCTTGTGGCATTTACAACTAAGCCATTTTAAAATTGAAGTTATTTATAAATCTGAATTGTTCACATCACCATTTGCTGGGAGAGAGAAATACCGCTGTAACCATTTTATTCTTTTTTTGGTGTGGCTGATTTAATAATTAAATTTTAATTCGTTAAAGCCTGAAGTGGAACAAATGGTTGATGGAAAAGTATCAACTGATTTTAAGTATTTGGAAAAGATTTACAAATATTTCC
The DNA here is from genome assembly GCA_963573935.1 of Arctocebus calabarensis. NCBI lineage: Eukaryota > Metazoa > Chordata > Mammalia > Primates > Lorisidae > Arctocebus > Arctocebus calabarensis. The sequence continues at coordinate 10,722 of CAUYON010081380.1, forward strand.
TTTGTATTTAGTCTTAGATTGTTTTAAAATTATGGCATAAAAAAGTAAGTATCTTAATTTTTAATGTGAAAAATACTTTTTTCTCTTTCAAAAATTAAGATCAAAATCTGTTCTTTCACAATGTGTTTCTATTTTCATATGTGAAATAGATGTTACCTTTAATGTAGAAGTCCACAGAAAAAATATATATTTTGGTCGAGTAATATCACTACTTTATCTTCTAAGGATTTTAGTGGGAACTCCTGCATTAATTCTACAAAATGTGCTGTATTTTAAATTTTGAAAATCAGAATTTAAATGAAAGCTTCTTGCATTTAGTTTTTCAAGTTCTCATCTTTACAGTGTAATTTTTAAACTGTGATCTCACTTGCCTTCATTTAAGAACAATCCACAAACAGTCAATTACAATGTAAAGTAATATTTTTATTACTGTCTTCAACAAGAGGGCTTAGGGTAAGGGTAGAGGTGCAAGAACGGCAGGGGCACGATCTGACATTGGCACTGAGATACATTTAACATCAGTAAAACTTTTTTTAAAAGAGACATTTTACATATAGTTAAATAATTTTTCACTTGGTGACATTCAGGCAACCAAAAAAAAAAAAAAACCATGAGAGAGAGAGAGAACGACAGAGAGAAGGGGGGAAACTATTATACATTGATTTGAAAATGTACCTTGGGTTTCATTTTGTGGTGGCAAAGTCCGATTGCTTCTTTTGTGTGACCCTTTAAATTCACATTGTTTGGAAGAAAATGATCACTTTTGTGCAAGAACATGATTTGTTTTGGTTAGTTTGCTCTCTTTTTGTTTGTTTCTTAATTAATGAAGGTCTTCAGCCTGATTCCTTTTCCTTTCAGGTGACTTACATAAAGTTTTCGTCTCAAGTTTCTGCTGTTTATCGCTGAGTTATGTGTTGTGTATTTGAGAGAGCACGCCCGGTTTTGTCGCTTTTCAAGCAGTCCCCTGCACCCTATAGTTTGTCCAGGCTTTTGGGATTGGTGAGAATTTCCCTGGCCAACCTCCAGGTCTGCTTGGCAGCGCTTTCCAGGGCCGAATGGGGCTTGCCCTGAAAGAGGTCGAGGTTGGGCAGAAAGTAGTGAGGGCAGCGGCGGCACTGCAGGCAGGAGATGAGCTGCAGCAGGATGCCGTTGAGCCGGTCGCCCAGGCACGACTCGTCCCAGTCCGTTTCCCGCGGGTGTTTTTCGCATTCGTACAGCAGCAGCGTCTTCATGTGGTAGTTATTGAGCGGCTGGCCGGGCAGCTCCAGGTGGCGGTCCCGCAGGGTCTTCAGCACCGAGAGACACTTGTTTCTGCAGCCGCCCATGAGCAGGCGGTTCTCCGCCTCTCCGAATTGCAGCACCCAGGCGTCGCTCTCCGCCGAGCTCTGTTTGCCTGTCAGCGAGTAGCACTCCTTCGAAAGCAAGTTGAACCCTTCGGCCTTGACCTCCGCCACCCTGTTGGGGCCAGGCCACGGGATGTGAGGCATGGGCCACTGTGCCGCGCTTCGAGGCCAAATCCCTGTGCACTTGAACGCCGGAGTGATTTGCACCACGTAGCGCTCCCTGATGCGCAGCTTGACCTCACTGGTGTCGGCGATCATCTTAACCACATCCCGGTAGCTGCACTTATCCACCGCCTGGGCCACTAGCGTCTGGAAGCGAGAGCGGATCTTACGCGCTGAGAGGTAGCCCGACGCTGTGATGAACTCGACCCAGAGAGACATGCTCCGCTTCCGCCCATCGCTCAGTTTGAGCACGGCGCAGCCGGGCAGCGAGCCGTCGTCCACGAAGTTGAAGACGCCCATCTGGTTTAGGTAGAGCACCACCTCGAATTCAGTGGGCGAGATGACCTCGAGCCCCTCGTAGCGGGCATCGATCTCACTCAGAGAGCTGATGAAGCGAGGCTCCTGCACCTCCACTTCCTTCAGCACATCCGAGACCACCTTACAGACCTCTCGGATGGTCTTGGCGATGGCCGCCTTGCGCGCCTGGCAGCGCTCAGTGTAGTATTTATTGAGCTGGTAGACCAGCTTGGCCTGAGCGGCAATCATGTTTGGGCACAGGTCCGGGCTATACACCGGTGTCTCGCAATAAGTTGAGGGATCCAAGGCTCACGCACTGGTGGTGGCCCTGCGGCTTGGCTTTCGAAAGAGGCGGTGGGCTCTGGGTTAAGCCCGACTTTCACTCTGGTTTTCCACCTGGGCTGACCGGCTGATGCTGTAGCCGGCTGGCTTTTTCTTTTCCCTCTTTCAAAATCGTTTTCTTTGGCAGAAAATTAGAAAATGGCAATTTTTGAAAAAGAAAATTACCTTCTGGGGCTGTTTTGCTTTCTCTTGATATGCAAATAAAATTGACGGTGGGTGGGGTGGGATGGAGGTAGAGGAGAGAGAGAAAAATTCAGGTTACCAAGAGGTTAGGCTTAGATGTCCACAGCCGAGATTGACCAGAAATCTGGAACTATGAAGTCTTTTAAGTGCCAAAGTGAATTTAAAAATAAATGCAAAACATTTAGTGGTTCATTCGTAAACTTCTCTTCCTACGCTGGTAGGACTTCTTCACCCAGGTAGGTGAGCGCCTTACTCCTCACCCTCCCCAGAATGGTCGTTGAAGGGTGTAATTAATGCCCAGACCGCCAAGTAGCGGCTCAGTCCTCGGCACTCTCTCGGAGGTTTGAGGACTCCCCACAGGCTCAGCGTGCTAGTCTTGTCTCTTCTCAGGGGGTCGTGTTGTGGTCGCAGTTTTCCTCTTTTCCTACTGGAGGCGTTGTTTGGACTGGGTTGATTTGTTTGTAGCGGGTTCTTCTTGTCTTTAGGTGCAAACCGCTATAAGTTGTTTGATATTCATTTCTGCTTCGTAATTTATACTTTTGGCCCTCACAAAATCTGTTTTAGTGTGATGAAGTCGTTGCTTGCGTTTCATCTGGGGTGTAGTTATAACGAGTCAGGGTTTTTCTTCTCCTCCTGTAGGCTGCTTGTACAGATTCCACTTTCTGAGTCGTCTCTCTCTACTCCCCTCCGACCTCAGGCTCTCCTCTTTCCCTCCTCCCTTTTCCCCTTTTCCCTTGAGATCTCTCTCCCCCTCTCTAGCCTCTGCGCTCTCTCGCGCTCTCTCTCTCCCCCTCCCTCCCTGTCTCTCTCTCTCTCTCTCTCTCCCTCTCTCCCCCTACTCTCCCCTCACTCACTCTCCCCTCTATCTCTACCTCGCTGTTTCCTGGAGTTATTTAGTTTATGAATGGTCCCAGGGCCATCAAGAAGGGGGTGGAGCTTCAGTTCCTACAATCGCTATCCGAGCTGTCAGTGCTTTAGCCAATCCGAGAAGGAAGACAGGCACTCTTGACGAACGGTAGCCACCACTGCACTTGATAAAGAAAGGGGGTAAAGAGAGAAGTAAGAAAATAGGAGGAGATAGTGGAAGTCAAATATTCGCACACATTTTACAGCCCCCTCTTCTTTATCTTCCTTTATATCCTTCTTTCCTATCAATTGCAAAGAAGAAAAAGGTCTATATAGAAGGGACTTTCCTGGAGATGGCTGCAATAACGCGCGCGAGAGTAGCAGTGGTTCAGAAAGGTTCACTTTTTTTTTTTTTTAATTCTATTAACATTGTGCAGAAGGTGCAAACTCTAACAAAATTACTTTGGCTTGGAGGCAGATGAGAGGAGAAAGGGGAGTCTGGGAAAAGACCAAGGTTGTCTAGGGTTTTTTTCCTCCTGCAAATTCTTCCCTTCTTTCACGCTCCCCTCCCATTGTTGCCAATAGCCAAAGCAATTGCTGTATATGTGCACCAGAGTGGGTTTGGAGTGGAAATAGTGTGAGGATATCACCATGAATCTTTTTTTAGTACTTTTGATATGCTATCGAAAAGTGGGGCAGGGCAAAAAATAATCTAAGCAACATGTTTGATAATTATTTCAAAATTAAGATTCAAATATATTTAATGCCATTAATTTATCATTACACTAACCAGGTACTAGAGAGAAATGGTGCAAATTTACATGTTGTAGAATTCATAGGATATACTTTTAAATTAAAATAAGCTACTACAATTGTTTCAAACTAAATGAAAATGATGGAAGAGTGAATAAGTTTTCTTAAAAAGTTAATGTTGTAAATTTAATTTTGGATGCATTCTCAGGCTGTAGAGTTTCATTTGTAAAATGATTTTATTTTTATAATTGACTGTTAGCTTTTAAAAGACTTCACTGCTACAAAAATCTTTAACTATCCTGTTATTGATTACACAGGCTTCACTCCTCCCTTGGCATTTCAATGCATGTGCCTTTTGTGTATGTATTATCCTTAACAAGGTAGTACCCAGATACTTTTGTATTTAAGGAAGCTGAGACATTGTTTCTGATTTGCTTAATTTTGAGGGTTTATAATTGAACCTAAAGTGTCTGCTTTCTGAGTCTTTTTCTTTAAAACATGTCAGGTAATTGGGATTATTTGTAGTTTGATTTGGGAGGTTATATTCCAGCCCTGGTTTATGTGATAAAAATCAAAATCCGTGAAGCCCTTTGAGTGAAGACTTTGTTTTGCTAAACCTGGTGGTGTAGCTTTTGCAAAACCCCTTGGGAGGACTTGACTTGCCCTTTTAAACCCCAGCCAGGTGAACCTGAATTCAGTTGCATAGGGAAGATAGTTTCTTTCCATCAATTTGGTGTCAGGCACTTGGACTTCTTGGCTCTTTCTCATACATCTGATGCGGACAACAGGCATCTTGTCACCCCACTTCTCTTGTTATATTTCCTTTACAAAAAAAATTTGCTTTCCTCCCTTAATCAACTCTAATTTATTGCTTAGTATTTGTCTTTAGTAAGGATTAATTGAGAAGAATAGTCAGAATGAAGGGTATGCGAAACCCGGAGACTCAGAGCTTTAGTTAGCTTCTCCAGAGTGGGGCAGCTGTGGGCTCCGGCTTTCTGGAAGGAAGCAGCTTGCGTCCAGGCACGCTTCGCTGCTGCTGAGGGACCGAGAGGAGCCGGGACGCCTTCGGGGTTAGTGCGTGTGGGAAGCCCATGCTCCGTTGGCAACCTGGCGCGATGTCGCACTGGTTCTGTCCTGGAGGGTACTCTGCCACAGGGGGTTGAGTAATCCGTCGGGAAAGGATCCGTAGACGCGAGGAAGAGAAGCGGCGGTTCGGAGCGGAGTTGTGAGAGCAGCAGTGGTTCTGGCGGAGACTGGTGGCGGGGCTGGAGGGTGCACAGCGTTCCCTCTCCGACGCTCGAGGCTCGAGAGACGTCTTCCCCGCCTCAGGAGCGCGCGTGGCTGAGACTGTGTGTGGAGCAGCCTCGCCCGCGACACTCGCTGGAGGGTGTTGGCAAAGCTGTCCACCCACCGGCCAGCCATGCCACCCGCCCCTGGTCCGGGGTAGGCGCTCGGCGCCCTCCACCCACGCTGTCTCCTCTCGGGCAGGATGGCCCCGGCCGCGCGCTTCTTTGCGCCACCGCTGGACTGACTCTCGGCGCCACTTCTGCTCCCAGTTCTGTCAAGCACGACTAAGTTTTCTCGCACCTTTGTCCCCGCGTTCCTGCACTTTTGCGTACAGAGGCTGAAGGATGACAAAACGTTACAAATGTTTTGATTTTAAAAACAATTCATTACCAATTCACCCCTTCTAAGTTAGATGCTGTAGTAAATAATAAATCAGTTAAACAAAGACGACTTTAATTTATGGCGTGGTACTAATTAGAAACATCATTTCAGCAATAAACTTAAACACTTCCAGCAAATACTGCTCCCTCTCGCTGGCTCTGTCTCCCCCTCCCCCACCTCTCTCGCTCAGGCCACCTCAGCTCTCACTGCAGCTTCAGCTGTGTGTTTGCGGATCCTCCTCCTCTGGTTAAATAATTGAAGGGAGAATGGTGTCCGAGGAGGCTCTGTCACCTCTGCTTTTATGTACGTTAGTATAGAAGTCCACCAGCAGCTCCTGATGGTGCATTAAAACCAAATGGCAGCTCCTTCTGCAGGAGATAACGACCTCTACTAAAGGAGACCTAGTGAGAGAAAGAAACTCCAGAGGCTAAAAGCCACTTCAAGTCTTCAGACCGATTGATCTGCATTCTCTTGTTATAATCCGTCTCATCATACTTGAGTTAATGAGCCAAAGGAGGGGGCGCAAAATCTGATGGTCCTTGACAAATTCATTAGGGAGGCTGTGGGACATTTTATGTGACTGTTAAACGTCTTGTTTGTTTGCTTTAGGCAGTGCCAACATCAGCTTACTTCTGCCCAGAGCTATGGTACAGGGCTGGCTATATGGCATTCCTGAAAAGGGAAGGAGGACATTGAGGTGTGTGATTGGAATTTTTTGTTGTGGATTGTAGGTAGTCCACAGCCTTCAGACTTCTCTAGACTTTACCTTTCACATCATTACATTAGCAACATTTTATAAGAATGCAGAAGATAATACTGAAGTGGGCATGTTTTTGTTTACTATAAACTAAGATATGTGTATTTGAAAACTTTTCAATTGCTTTTAAAAATTGAGGTTATAATAATTACTGTGCGAGTTTTTGAGAAATGTGAATATTGAAGGCCCAGAAAACTAGCCAGATTATTCCATTACATCCTGTGTTTACTTCATCATGATTAAATAAATTTTTATTTCCTCTCACTGAAACACTTATGAGTATATAAGCTTGAAAATAAAAATGACTATTTATAAAAATCATTTCAGTAGAAAATTAGTGTATTTTAATTCAAGCACATTTTTATATTTAAAATTAGATGCAGAACTTTGTGCTCTGGTGCTAAAAATAAGGTGATGAGTTGACAATGCTTAAATTGAAAATATTTCTAATTTAAAATAATGGGCAATTAAAGCAGAATGCTAACCTTGTAATACAGGGTGTCCATAAAGTTTGTGTGCATTTTAAAAAATTGTACACTATTTTAAATAGCACATAAACTTTCTGGCCACCCTGTATTTTATTCTAAGATGATACAGTATTTGATTTTCTCAATTTTCTTGAAAACTGTGATACTTTTTTGTACAGAGAATTCAGTTATATTTTTCTTCATCATTGACTTAAACAGCTTCAGCTTAAGTGCTTTGAGAAAGAACCCTGTCTTCCACTTACAGGAAAATAGTATGAGAAAAAAAGAAAACTAATGCCTTTTGCCTGTCATTTTTATACATTCCTGCACTGCTGATGAAGCTTAAACTGCTGCAGGGAATGTATAAATCTGAAAAGAAAAGATTCAGTAGTTCATGTTGTGTTTCTCAGAAGCAAAGCCAAACTAATGGCTGAAGTCAGTGCTCCTGTACATCTGACAATTATAATCTTGTTTACGTTTCCAGAAACTACAGAATCCTTAGACTTTTTATTTTTTGCTGATCTTCACATAGAAGTGTGTTTTTTACTTTATCACATCAGTGGGACTTAAAAGGTATCTCTTACTTTATTATCCGTATAAATAATATTCCATATTTCAATAATCGTTAGTAAAGAGTACATAATTTTAGAGTACTTGATTTTATTTTCCAAAAAACATTTTAAAATCTTTCAGAAAACAATCAGATTACTGACTAATTAAAAAACTTTATGAAGAATTTATACTTTTTGGAAAACAAAGGATCTCATGTTTACCAGTATATATTCTTATCTTTTTAAATCTAACTTTGAAACATTTATGCAGTTGTTAAATTTTTAGTTCTTATGTACTTAATCATTATCATTTTAATCATAATTATAAAAATGCTTGATTTTTTTTTTTAAAGAAAATTCTTTTTGGTCAAAATCTAAGTAGAGAAATAAAACATTAAATTCTCTGATTTAAAAACATTTCATTAAAAACAGAAAGAAAACCAAACAACCCAGACACAATTTTTAGTGTATTAGTTGATGTCCTTTTATTGTAGTAATTATATTTCAATACATATAAGAAGCTTTAACAATTGTCAGGATTGTACTATATTATCTTAAAAGTCAAAATAAAACTATATTCTGTTTCATTTTCTATCACATCTCATTTTCCAAAACTCTGAAGTATTGGGGAGATTGTTTCTGAATTATTGATAATTATTATTCTGGAATCAGTCTAAAATAACTAGTAATTGAATGTTTGCTTTGAACAATTCACTATAGTGCCTAATAATATTTTTAAATGGTCAAGCATGCTGTTGAAACAACTTTTCCCCCTCAAAATAGCATTTTTGTAAAACCTTGTAAACTTTTTTGCTAACTCAAGAGTATTGTTCTCATTTGAACAGTTTGAACTTAAGATAATGCCATGTTAAGTAAAAGCAATACTTTTAACTTTGCATAATAAACCTATCAAAATGCACGAACAAATAAAATGCATTTATATAATTTGATGAGTATTTTTTTTTGGCTTATAAGTTTGTTTGGATTACCTTGGATAATATATATGATTAGTGATATTTGTACCTATTACACTTTTACAAATATAATTCTTGTATTATTTAGTAGGATGAGAAAATGGAGCATCTGATATATAATATATATTCTCCCAAGTTGAATAACAACTGCAAAAATGAGTACTTTATTAAACTACATGTAATTTGATCTCACCAAATTATACAATGTTAGAGTAAGGAACATGTTACTTAGGAAAAAGGAAGTAAGCAGTTTTTAGCCTGATTGAAAAGTAAATACCAATCATTATATTACTAAACTAGGATATGAAATGTTAACATCTAAGTTAATTCCGAAAGTATTTTTTAGAAGGTATTTCATTGAATTTGTTATATTCTCTCTTATGTTGGTATATATGTCTTTTGTCCTTACCAAGAGATATAGCTTTTTTTCATTTTAAATATACACATTTTTAAGTTGTAGAAATTCATTCTTTTATTTCTGTATATAGTTAAGTAGATGTAATGGAAAATTAGAACAAATAAGGTTTTCTTCTTTCCCTCTGTCCTCTTCCTTCCTTTTCTTCTCTCCTTCCTTCTAAAACAAAACAAAAAAACAATTTGAATTCATTAATATTGAACTCTGAGGTCAATATTAAATTTACCTGCCAAATAACTTTGGCTTTCATAACTCACAGTAGTCTTCAGATGAAAGGATGCATTTGATAAACCCAATTCTTAACTACTGAAGGAATAATTATATAATTACTAATCTACCTAGAGAACCAAATTTTGCTGGCCTTTACTGTCACTTCCAGGAGATGGACAGAGAAACCAAGATTAATCAAAACTCAATTTTATGCTAAAGAAAATTGAAAGATGATTTCATGGCTTAATGAAGGTGTGATGTATTTTGTTTATGAAGATAATGTTGTTGACTCATATTATGAATATGTTTCTTGGTATCTTAAAACCATCCCCACTCCCTTTCTACTTTCACTTGTGATCAGTGCTAATAATAATAATGAAATAGATCAGTGAGATTAGGGATATAGATTATGCCTGAGTTACACTTAGTTCAAAATATAAGACTTGGCTGTTCTATGTTTCTTTCAGGTCATATGAGACATTTTGTGGATCTGTGTTTAAAGTTATTAAGCATGTTTTATGGGTAGATTTTTGTCATACTTTAGGAAAACTATCCATTTAAACATTTTATTTAAAAATATGTTGATTCTGTAGCACTCTATTTATATTATCATTAATAGTAGTAATTTTACATCAATCTTCTAAGATTACAGGAAATTTTCAGTGGACTTTGTATTATTTTAAAGGGAAATCTTAAAAATCTAGTCTGTTCCATCCTTCAAATGTTGTGACTTGAAGTAAAAGTGTTGTGCACAGAGGTTTCTCTGTTTCCTTATAGTAGTCAAACAACAGTAACAAAAATCTTTCATTTGCTGTGATTCATATATAGAGGTCCCATCTGTGTAGTATACATGGAGTAATAGTTGATGACCTAAGGAATGGAAACTTTTCCCTTTAACCATCTGAAATAAAGTTAGGATGTAAAACAGCTGTGTTTTGGCCTATGGCTATCAAGGTTCTGCCAGTCTGTTTCTTTTCTGAATTTTCTCTATCTTCCCTTATTGTCTTAGGGTTTTAAAGAGTCATTCTCTTATTTTCTGACTGGTTCTGTCTGCAGACAAAATCTAGCTTAGTAGGTTTAAATCAGTCTAGATAGGGTAGAAAATCTTTGATGCCAAATGATTTGCTGCTGGGATCAGACACTGTCCATGCCCTTTCACTTTGCTTTTAGCTAGGAATACACAAAGGAGCTGAAAGTAGCCTTATGCATAGTTAATTATAATATTAGGTTAGTACAGGATTCTAACCATACTTAATTAGATCTTCTATTTGTAATAGTTATTTATTCTATACTATTTGGTTAAATGCTCTACAGATTATCTTATACTTTCTGCAAATTAGCAAAAACTGTCTATACATTATAATGCCAATTAAAAATGAATGATACAAATTGATGTTTTTCGAAAAAAATACAAGTTATGAAAAATTATTTAATGAGTACAGTGTACACTGTTTGGGTGCTGGTTACATAGAAGCCCAGACTTCATGTCTAAACATTATATCCATGTAATAAAACTGCCCTTGTAGCTCACAAGTCAGTCTCTTTCTCTCTCTCCTCTGTGTGTATATAAACTACGTGTATATGTAATTGTTGCTGGCATGTTACTTACCTGGAGAGACAAAATAAAGGGAGGCTGTAAGAATACCAACAGAGAATCAATCTAGGAAACAAAGTGCCTTGAATTTTTGTTTGGGCTTGATTATCTGGATGACCTTGATCAAGTCATTATCTCTACCCATTTTACTCAAGTTAAAGGGTTTGGACTAGGGGATTTCTTCCGTCTCTTCTAGAGATGAAAGTCTAAAATTTTCTACTTTTACACAACTGAAAGTATTTGGCATCTTTATTAGTTTATTTCAATCAGCAATCTTTCTGCAAAAGTTAAGCCTTTCATTGCTGCTCTGAAGTAGGTATGTATGAAAGTTTTTAACATGAAACAACTATAGACAAGATTACAAATATTTTAGACATATAGGAAAAAAATTCCAAGGTAAAGATGGGAGAAAATTGTCAGGGACACCAAAGTAGCCAGTTGAAAGAATTTCTAAGAGTATATTAATTATTGCTTGATGGTTGGATTATAAAACTATGAAAACAACATATGGTATGAAAAGAAAAATATAAACTACGTAGAAAAGTAGTATGTTTAAAGATGTGTTTAAAGTAGTATAAAAGTAGTGCTTAAAGATGTAAATGAAGTGAGCAGGTATGCTTTTCTCCTCTAAAATGTTGAATAGATTCTCAATGTTTTGGACATTTTTATTTAGATTAGATATTTAAATATTACTAAAGACTATGGTCTCCAGTTTACAATGAAAAAAAGGGATCAGTCTTGTTTTTAGAGAAATGATACTATTCTAAGGAACTATGATATTACCAAATTCACATTGTGTTAAAAGATAGATATAAGCAGGGAAGTGGTTCTCAAAACAAAAGTCGCTAAAGAAAGGAAAGTCTTACACTAGTTTTTTATGCTTTTCACTTGTTTTCATCAGAAGATCTGACAAGCATAAAAGCGTTAACATCTTTTATTTTACAGATGTTCTTAGTTTTCCCTCAAACTGTTAAAGATGCTGTATGAGAGTAGCCTGGTAGGAAATAATTTCAACACCTCTTTTCACTTTATGTGATAACTTATTATTTGTCTAAGCTTATGAATATTTTTGGAGGGAGGGAAGTGAGGGAAGAAAAGATAACACATTGAGATCTAATTATTCTCATTTTGAGATATAAACCAATTAATCCATCTACTATATTATAAATTTTCTCTAAAATGGCTTTGAAAGTGACGTAGTTATTTTTACTTCTATGTTATGTTCATTGTAGGTTCCTCATCCGTGCAGTAGGATTGCCAAGTGACCACTGAGCGAGTTGTTGATGGACACTCTGTGGGTTTGCAAAGTGCAAACCTAAAAGGCTGAGAGATGAGAAATGCATTGCTATTTGTGAATTTATGTTTTATCTCACTTCACTTGAAAATTTATGAGTAGTGTGGCTTAAGGGTGCTGGAGTTCTGTGTTCCAGGGCTTGCCCCTACTGATAACACCCTTGTTGGCGTGAAAGTGCAATGCAAATTATGACAGTTACAACCTTCTGTTTTGTTTAACCTGTCAGTAGATTTCCTGGCTCAGTGCTGAGGGCAATGGTGTGTTCAGCTAGTCCATATTCACCTAAACTTAAAAGGTCAGGTTTCTACAGGCGAGCCTAGTCAAAGCCTAATTGATGAGGAGGGCAGGGAGACAGAATTTACTGTTCTGTTGGCTAGTTTCATATCGTTAGGTTGTCCTGAAAGCATCAGGCAGTCACAGCCCCTTTCATGTAAGTGCTGACCCTAGACAGGAGCTGACAATCAAAGGAGGCAGCCACAGGAACCAGTGCAAGTAGGCTATTGATTTTTCAGTTAGGTCTAAGTAGTTTGTAGTATGGGTAATGGGTGACAGAGGCAGGTATGTCATTATCAATGAGCTCCAGAACAGTAGCGACAACCTTCCCTCATATTTCCTTCAGCACTGACAGTATGCATCCGAAGGTGGTCAATAAATTGCCCAACCTTTAACTGACAAGTGACTTGGAGGTTTAGGTTGCAGGATGGAAGCTATAAACTTCTCTTCTTGAACATACAGTAGAACCTCTGTAAGTTGACCACTCTAGGGGGTCTAACAAATTGGTCAACATGTGGAGGTAGTCCACAGAAGGGACTACACCTACCATACTGATACATACATGTGGTGCATGTTTAGTCTCTGAAAATTAGGTCAACCTGGGGAGGTGGTCAACTATGGAGGTTCTACTGTATACCTAATCTAGCAAAGGAGTCAGTAATTACATTGTAACTTTTTGAAGTTTTGGTTTGGATTTGTCTATGCTACTTTAAAATCAGAATTTTTTTTTAAGCATTTGAGAATTTAGGAAGCATATTTAGTTAAGTAAAGATAGAAATGAGCCAATCATTTATAAACCTATTCTGCAGAGATAATTAAGTTAGCTTATTATGATATAGCCTTGCTTTTATTTTGGACTAGCTTCTTATTTAATCAAGGATATATCCCTGTTACAAAAGTTTAGTAGTTAGAAATTACTTCTTTTTTTTTTGATACAGAGCCTCAAGTTGTCACCCTGGATAGAGTGCTGTGGCATCACAGCTTACAGCAACCTCCGATTCCTGGGCTCAAGCGAGTCTCTTGTCTCTGCCTCCCAAGTAGCTGAGAGTATAAGCGCCTGCCATTTTTTGGTTGCAGCCCTCTTTGTTGTTTGGCGGCCTGGGCTGGATTCGAACTTGCTAGCTCAGGTGTACCACAGGCGCCGAGCCTAGAAATCACTTCTTAAAATCCATTTTAATTTCTAATCTCTTTCGAAGTGTTTGAACTACAATTCAGTTTTAAATAGAAAAAAACCTTAATCATTTGTAAATGCAACCTTCAAATTATTTTCTATTTTTCACAGTAAAATAGGAATAGAGGAATCATTTAATGATTAAAGTTTGATGAATTACGGTTGCTTCTGAATTTAAAAAGAGGTTAATTTTTGCTTCTAAAACGTTTCATGTGAATGTTTACATTTAAAGAAGATACGATTTATGTTCATGTAAACACAAAAGTGTAACAGGTTCTGACTAAAAGTACACATTCTAAAAAGGATATAAAAAATTTGAGGATATTTTAAATTTAAACCAACCTCTATTTTGTTACAAAATACAAGTAATATAGAAAAGATAATGTCTATGGCTGGAAGTATGGGTTTGGGTTGTACCAGGATCCTTGAAAACTATTACATGCTTACATTTTTTAAAAACTTTAAACAAATTGAAGTAAAACAGAAAAGTAAATGTTTTTAAAAACTTCCTTAAATGACTTATCACTATGATATCTTGTTCAACACTGTGATATTGTACAGAACCACAGTTTGTCTGTAGTGTCATCTAGCTGTGTAGCAGATGCATGGTCACATGAATCGTTTTCATTTGTTCAATGCAATTAAAAACGCCTTAAAAAAAAACAAAACTGCCCAGCAGGTAAGTTAATTCACATTGAAGGTATGGGCACTTATTTTCTTAAGCTTATTATGACATGTCTGTGTGAGTGCTCTTGTTTCCTTTTTTTAAGAAATAGAGAATCTAATGAAATTTTTTGACGTATTGTCTTGGTTTTAAAGAAGCTTTGGGATTATGTTGTTAGTGTTTAGAGAAGTTCAGATTCCTTGAATTAGTCACCCTTTGTGGCTTGTGGATTCCTAAAGCAAGGTTCCTTTTAGAATCATTGTTTTTATTTTGTTGTTTATTAATTATTGGCATAATTTGTTTTTTCTTTTGTATTGTATAAAAGATTTAGCTGAGAATCTTACACCTCGGTATCATTAGCCATATGATAGACAAAGCTTCGTTTGCTTTATTTGTAATCTTTCCTGAATACGTTGTTTTTTTAGAAATGAAAAAAAAAAAGCTGCAGAAAGGGGGACAAATTAAATTTTCATGAAAGAAAATCCTAATCAGCAGTGACAGTGTAAGAGAAAGATGATTGCCACTTGGTCATTGTGGAGAGGCACTTAGATTTGGTGTCAGTGCTTCTGTTAATGATGACTAATGTCTTTCTTGGAGCAAGTGCATGCTCAAACATATAGCTACAGCCCCGAGAGAAAGGGCTCGGCAGTAGGCAGCGGTAAGCAAAAGCATTAGGTGCCCTAAAACAAAGACTTTTTAAGGTAATTAATTTGACAGTCTATTATTAGAAGAATGCAAACAGAATTATAGGCATTTAATTAGAAATTTTAAGTTATTTTATGTCCAATACTACGAGATAATTATTTTTTAAATTAAAATGTAAAGAGACCAAAGAATGTTGATATGAATGTTACTTTGTCACTTACAGGAGTGGGTACGTACATTGCACTGCACAGAATCATGTCTGTTAAGAAAGTTTTAAAAAGAAGCAAAGTTACAAAAGATTTTTTTCATACCACATTGTTATGTCCTGAATAAATGTTTTATAGTTACAAAATGAGAATGAATGACTCAAAAGATCTTTTTAGATCTTTTAATCTTAAATATATTGCTTACAAAAAGAAGATGACATGTGTTATTTCTTCAGTTTTTGCCCAAAGTATAAGACCTTTCAGAAGGGCATTTGCAATGCTTGTCATATTTTTTCATATATATCTTGTTGGTCTGACGTGAATCAAGAACCATAACACAGATGTCATTGCTTGCAGACAACACTAATTACTCTGGGATTTTTGCAGCCTCAGTGCCTGCATGTAACTGTCGATTATGATTGTTCATGCAGCCTATAGTGGCGACACGTTGCACATGAAAATAGTAAGACACAAAAGTAGTGAGACAGGCCTTTTAGTTCCCTATTGTTTTCCAAAAGAACTTGGAAAAAAAAATTCCTGATACATCAATTTCACTGAGTATTTTACATTTTAACCACAAATGTTTTGGCAACATTTTCCTTTTTGTAGTGAGCGTGTTATGTTTTAGTGTTCAGTGAAATCTATTATCCATCTGTTCTTTATCCTTCTTGAACAATCTTCTACATTACTTTGTCTTCAAACTTCATGGGAAATTTCTTTATGTAGCTTATAATTTGTGAGAAACACTAATTGTGGCATGAGTCTTTTGAAAGAGACAGTGCAAAACAATGAATATGTATGATGTGTTCTTCTGGTATGCGATTTAATGTTTAATGAGAAGTTGCAGCAAATATGGTTAGTCTCAATTTAGATAAGTGCAATCATCTTATGCTTTTAACACAGGTCAGTTCTTTTCTTTGTTTAATTTTCTCTGTAATATTCTGGATTTCTGTTGATGATTCATGGTGTTTAGGTAGGTTTTCAAATATCAGAGGTCAAATTGTGGTCAGATCTGGGCCATCACTATTAAATATGAAGACCAGATACATGTTTTGATAAAAAGCATAATCTGTGTTAATTACCAATTGGAAAATAAAAAGCTCCAATAATGTAACTTCATATGCTGATGAAGCAGAATTGAGGCAGCTTGATCAAAGATGTATGATGAGATAAAACTGCAGTCTCTGCTGTACAGTTATAGTAATTATGACTAATGAACCGTCCAGTCTGGATGAAATGGCATGCCCACAGGGACTGTGTCCAATCAGTTGTGACTTATGCAAGCTGAACAAATCATTGATGGGGGTTCTGGATTCTGAAGTATACTTTTTATTATAAATATCAATTTTATTTTGAAAACTTAAAGTGATTGGAAGTTATCTAAATTTTATTAAATGTAAAATATAGTTTTCCTTTTTTCATATATGTAAAGTTAAACGCGTATTTATTGTGACCTCTGATTTACCTCTGTTTCTTAAACATGCGTAGGTCACTATTCTGTCACAATTCTGTGACTACCTCCTGGTCCTATTGTGATCCTTATGAAGGTACCCTCCTTTTTGAGCTATTGTTTACTTCTTTGGGGATGTATTGTTCACCACTTAGATATTGGAGACATAGTTCTACAATAACATGTGTGAAATATTTACTATGTGACAAACACAGTTCTATGTGTTTTATTTAGATTATTTCATAAATTTTTACTAAAACCCTTTGAGGTAGGTACTGTATTATCCCAATTTTACTGATGAAGAAACTGAGATGTGGGAAAGTTGAATAATTTGCTCAAATTTTTTTAATTTGTTAGAAATCTTGGATTGCTTTGTGGAAGTCAGTTATATTCTTCTGCTTCAAATCTACTTCTAAATTATCCTCTCCTTTAATTTTTCCAACTAGGGTTAATTTTTTCTTAGTTAGTTTCTGGTAGCTAACAAAATTATAAGGCATTTTAAAACCGAGAGTTCATGTGCAGGTTTAGAATTCTAATTTCTTGGGTCCTCTTTGAGGATGGAGTTGAAGAATGTTATGCTTTTGATTTTGTATATATATATGACATAATAAATGTGTAGATTCGATGCAGTCTTAAAACTGTAAAATCTTTTAAGTTTCAGAGAGAAAACCATCTGCCCTCTTAAAGTACAGGTGTAGTACTGGGAAAGTAAGCTTGGTTAGTTTTCTTCTGGAATTCTCTATAGTTTCTCTCTTCAAGCTAGGTATACTTTTCATCTTAATATTTATGTATGCCCAGCACTTTGCTAGACAGTAGGTATTCAATAAGTATTTGTGGGAAGAGGGAGGAAATAAAAGACGGAAGGGAAGCTTTTCAGCAAGGTAGTAATTCAACTATTTTATCAAATATGTGCTTATATTCTAGCTCGCTGGGCAAGTTTCTCTTAGAGAAATGGAATAAAACAGGCTTGTATTATGTCGTTTTGCTTTAAAATCCTGAAAACCCTGCCTAGCCAACGTTGTTTCCCACAGACTCCCAATCCAAAGTCTTTCTAGGCTAGTTTTCTTGCATCTATCAGAAGATACCCCACAGAGAGTCTCTTTGAACTGATGTTTTAGTTATCATTAATCTCAGTTTATGTTTTAATTTTTTGTTCTTTTCCCTATCTTTATTACCCATATAATTCCTTTCCCTTTATTAACTTACTAATATGAAAAGTTATTGGGAGGCAGGTATCTTATTTAGTTGGTGGTACAACTAGGTACATAGTACATTGTAGTTTGCTAAATATGAAGCCCTTCTCTTCCCAACAGATTTCTTTCTTTTTTTTCCTTTGGTTCTTGAAAAATTTAAGTTTAATTTTTAAAAGTTTTAATTATTATGTGTACATAATAGCTGTGTACATTTATTGGGAACATATGATATAAAGTATAATGATCAAATCAGGGTAATTGAGTTATCCATCAATTCAAGTATTTATTAATATTATTTGTGTTAGGAACATTCCAATTCCACTTTCTTAGTTATTTAAAAATACATATTATTTTTACTGTAGCCATCCTGTTATGCTATCAAATACTAGATCTTATTTATTATAACTATATTTTTACATTCACTAACCATCCACACTATATCCTCCCTCCTCACTACTTTTTCCAGTGTCTGGCAACTGTGATTCTACCCTCTGTCTCCTTGAACTCAATTATTTTATCATAATTTTTACCTCCTACGTATAAGTGAAAACATGAAAAATTTGTCTTTCTATGCCTGGTTCATTTCACTTAACATCCACTAGTTCTGTCTATATTATTGCAAATGACAAGGTTTCATTTTTTTATCGCTAAATAATATTCCATTGTGTATTTGTACAACATTTTAATTATCCACTCATCTATTGATGGGCTTAAGTTGATCCTGCATCTTGGCTATTGTGAAATAGTGCTGTGACAGACATGGGAATGTAGATTTTTTTGATATAATGACTTCCTTTCTCTTGGACATATATATATATATATATATCCATCTAGCAGTGGAAATGCTGAGTCATATTGAGGTTTTATTTTTAGATTTTTGAGGAAAATCTGTACTGTTCTCCATAGTGGCTAATTTATATTCCTACCAATACCACATGAAGGTTCCCCTCTCTCCATATCCTCACCCATATTTCTGATAAAAGTCAAAAAGCAGGGTGAGATGATATCTCATACACCTGTTTGGCCCTTTTGTGTGTCTTGTTTTGAGAAATATCTATTTAGACATTTTGTCTTTAAATTGGATTATCTGATTTTTTTTCCTTTGAATTGTTTGAATTCCTTATATATGCTGGTTATTAATCTCTTGTCAGTTTGCAGATATTTTCTTCCATTCTTTGGGTTGTCTCTTCACTTTGTTGATTGTTTCCTTTGCTGTGCAGAAGCTTTTCAGCTTGATGTGATCCCATTTGTCCATATTTACTTAAGTTGCCTGTGCCTTTGAGGTCTTACTCAAGAAATCTTTGCCTAAACAATGTTCTGCAGAGTTTCCCCAACTTTTTCTTTTAGTGGTTTCATAGTATCAGTTCTTAGATTTGGGTCTTTAATCCATTTTGATTTGATTCTAGTGTATGGTGAGAGATAGGGGTCTAGATTCATTCTTCTTGATATGGATAGCCAGTTTCCCCTGCACCATTTGTTGAACAGCAACCTCAAACTCTTGGGCTTAAGTGATTCTTTTGTCTCAACATCCCATGTACCTGGGACTACAGGTGCCCGCCACAATGCCCAGCTATTTTTTTTTTGTAGTTGTCATTGTCATTTGGCAGGCCCTGGGCTAGGTTTGAACCTACCAGTCCCAGTGCATGTGATTGGTGCCCTAACCGCTGAGCTACAGGCACCAAGCCCCCAGTTTATGTTCTTAGCACCTTTATTGGAAATGAGTTCACTGAAGATGTGTGAATTTATTTTGTGTTCTCTGTTTTGTCTCATTGATCCTTGTGTCTGCTTTTTATGCCAGTATCATGCTGTTTTGGTTACTATAGCTATGTGGTATAATTTGAAGTTCCATTTTCCAATGTGAAATTTCTATAGAGAAATGTTTTGAAAGTCTTTCAAAGCTCAATTGAAATGACACAACATTTACCAAGCTCTTATTCTGTGCCAGCTACTATACATGATAAGCTCTTTAATTGTCATAAATCCTCCTCTCAAAAAATCTATGATGAATTATGTCCTATTATTGTTTCTATTTGGAAAGAAAGGCAGAACAATTAAATAATTTGCTTCATTCTATAGCTAGGAAGAGGTAAAACATCCTTACAAAGATTTTTACAGTTCACTTTATATTTTATTTTATTTTATTTTGAGACAGAGTATCACTTTGAGATACTTTGAGAGTGCTGTCGTGTCACAGTTCACAGCAACCTCCAGCTCTTGGGCTCAGGTGATCCTCCTGCCTCAGCCTCCTGAGTAGCTGGGACCACAGGCGCCCGCCACAATGCCTGGCTATTTTTTGTTGCAGTTTGGCCAGGGCTGGGTTTGAACCCGCTACCCTTGTTATATGGGGCTGGCGCCCTACTCACTGAGCCATAGGTGCTGCTTGACAGTTCACTTTAAAGCCAACAAATATTTACTAGTATCCTGTCAATGTCATTTTGTTTTTCTTAAAATGCCCTTTGTTCCATTGTCTGTGGCAGTTACCTTAACTTTTACCTTCTTTAACCTTTAAATGATATCCACTACACCACCTTACTTTGCTTGTCTTTTTAAGAAACCCCAAAGCTTCCTTTGTTGATACCCTACTTTGAAATATTGTTATAGGGTTGGATAATACAGAGATCTGCAGATATTGGGCTCATTTTCTTTTTTGTTTGTTTTTTGTTTATTAAATACAGAGAGGGCCTAGTAGCAGTTATCATCATTGTTTTAGGTAAGTTTTAAGAAAAGGATTACGATGTAAACTGTGTTAGGTAATCAGGGTAGGAAATTTCCAAAGTCATTATAGCAAGTCGTAGGAAAATACTTGAAACTTAAATCTGGTTTTAAAGTAATTGGTAGTTATATCCATGGCTGTTTATAAAAGATGGAAATGGAGTTAATAAAATGCTGCATATTTTATACTTAGGAAGCATTGTGGCTTATAATGAGTCTTTATGCAAAAGTGAAACCATTGTGTTATCAAAGAGGAAGCAGTTTACCAAATTTAGTAAGCTCTCTGAAATAAACTGACATCAATTTCAGTTTCTGTTTTGATTTTAGCTTTTACATGGAAGTTAATGGCATTCTATTTCATAAGTGCTGAAATATTATAGGTATTCAACCTCTTAATAAAGATCAACTTATATTTAGCTAAAAATTTTGTCATGTTCAATACTATTTGTATTGTTGAAAACATTTTAGTGTGAAGTATTGTTAGTCCTTTAACTTTAAAGTTTAAAATTATTTTAAAGTATAACTTTTCCTAAATAGTTTAGTTGGAAGTCTTTAATTAGAAAAAAATCTAATAATATCCTAAAATAACTAATTTTGAAATTAGTCTTTTTATATTGTGCTTTATTAAAACTTTTATTTATTTATTCATGAATTTTCTTATACCTTTGATTCCTTCAGATATACTCTAGATATTAAAATTTCATTTTCAGAATTCATGATTTTTTCTTTTGCAGATTTCTTACAGGAAAATGGAAATAGTAGATTTCTGTAATTATAAAATTAGTTATATTGAAAGTATTTAGATGGCCAGGTACAGTTGCTCACACCTATAATCCTAGCAGTCTGGTAGGCTGGGGCAGGTGGAGTGCTTGAGCTCAGGAGTTCTAGACCAGTATGAGCAAGAGTGAGACCTATCTCTACGAAAAATAGAAAAACTAGCTGGGCGTGGTGGTGCACTCCTGTAGTCCCAGCTACTTGAGAGGATGAGGCAACAGGATTGCTTGAGCTCAGGAGTTTGAGGTTGCTACCAGCTATGACACCAGGGCAGTCTAGCCTGGGGTAACAAACAGTGAGACGCTGTCTCCAAAAAGAGAGAGCGAGAGAGAGAATATTTGAAAAGGTATAATTTATTTAAACTCACAAAATTTTTTCTATGTCAGTAGATCTATGATGATTTTGTATATGTTAAACTTATGTTAAGGAAGAAAGACTTGAAAAGAATGAACAAAAAAATGTACATGATTACAATGTATGAATAGTAGTTAGCTAGTTAGCTCTCTGAGATTTTAATTTTCTTCATTAGTATCTTTATGTTTATTCAGTAAATTTAGATATATGTGTATATAAATCTATATCATGCTATAAATTTTTTATATATTAAAGGAATAAGCTAGGATTCCATTATGTGGAGCTTGTACTTTATTATAGAAATTGTCAACTGGAATTGCCAGGAGAGTTGTCAAGTTAAATGTATATATAATAATTGCACGTTATTATATATATAATAATTGGACATATGCTACTACTCTGTAATGTTTTATATGATCCATGTTTTATATTTTAAAGAGAAACTAAGACTGGAGTATTTCAGCTTTGTGATTATATGATGTTAGTACATGTAGTCTTATTGTTGTTAGAGTGCAAAAGTTTGTATATCGAGGCTCATTTACAAATTTGTTATAAAGTTAAAAGAAGATTATTTCAAAACAAACTTAATTTTGAGCAGCAGGGAAACAAGAATGAATAGGATACATTTTTGTTACCTAGTATCTCTCAGTATAATAATATTTACACTTAAATATTTGAAGATCTTTAATGTCTTGATGCAGATATGTTTAAAAATATATTATAGATTAAATATGTATTATTATCTGTTGTGGTGCTACATGAACTTGACTTTGTTTGCTTAGTTCTCTCTGCTTTCTGTAACTTCTACACTGGGAAGTTAAGAGCGTATTTTCTCCCCCCTCCTTCAGATGTTTACAGAGAACATACAGGGCAGGAGTGGGGGAGATTATGTGTGTACAGACAAAATGAATATGCACTTGCCGTTCATCATAGTTTTCAGCAGCAGTGAGAGTATATGTGTAACTAAACTATCATTATCTGCTTCTCTCCCATTCAGGTTTGCAGGCGGATTAAATATACATAGCCTTCTACCGAAAAATTTAATGTTCAGATTGCAAATGGTGGGGAATGTCCTTGGAGAACAACCAGTGAATGCTCAGCAACAATGAAAAGAGCTGAGATACACAGAATATTTTATGCTGATTGGTAGATTTGTAGATGAGGAAAAAATGGCATTGACTAGCTTTGTTCATTTAAGGTCTATCTTTATACAAAAGCTAATAAATTCAGGCGATAATATGTGAGCAAAATAACAGAATAATTGAAAGAGAGACTAAGGACAGGAGAGAACAGTGGAGATTAAGGGATAGTAAAAGATGCTGAAGGTAATGAGAGCACAATAGATGAAGGGTGGTAATAGGTAGATATTAAGATACATTAAGATATTAAGAACATCTCTGTTATCAAAAGATCACATTGTGAACTGTATTGTATTCTAAAGCCGTGGTCCCTGGACTGTGGATCGATAACTGGGTTATACAGCAGAAGGTGAGTGGTGTGTTAGCAAGCGAAGCTTCATCTGTATTTATAGCCACTTCCCATTGCTTGCATCGCTGCCTGAGCTCCTTATGAGAATCTAATGCCTGATGATTTGAGGTGAAGCTGAGGCAGTGATGAGCACTGGTGGGCAGCTGCAATAACAGATTATCATTGGCAGAGATATTAGACTACACAGAGAACATAATAAATTAATTCTTTCCAAACTTATATCAAAACTACTAGCAGCACTGCCCACCCCAGTTAATGGAAAAATTGTTTTCTATGAAACCAGTCAGGTCCTTGGTGCCAAAGGTTGGGGACCACCATTCGAAAGCATAAATATGGGAATGTTTGTGTTGCTTAGAAGAGGGATTTATAGGGTGTTGCTCAGTATGGAGTTGATTCCCATAATGATTCCCTACTGCTTATAAGATTATATTTAATACATTTTATAAGATAAAATAAAATGTATATTAGTTTTCTATTGCAACTATGACAAATTATCACAACCATGGTGTCACTGACCATGTCTCCTGTCCTTAGTCTCTCTTTCAATTATTTAGTCTCTCATGCAATTGACCAATGCATGTGTCACTGGACTAAAATCTGGGTCTTGGCAGGATTGGCAGAACTGCATTCTTTTCTAATGGCTCTGGGGAGGAATTTTTGTCTTTGCCCTTTTCAGCTTCTAAAGGTCTCTCACATTTCTGTGGCTTCTTTCTCTACCTTCAAAGCCAATATGACTGGTTGAGTGATCCTTATGTTGCACCTCCTTGCCCTCGCCTTCTGCCACCCTTTTCCACTTTAAAGGATCTTTGTAGTTACATTGAGCTCACCTAGATAATTCAGGTTGGGCAGTGCCTGTGGCTCATCGAGTAGGGTGCCGGCCCCATATACCAAAGGTGGCGGGTTCAAACCCGGCCTTGGCCGAACTGCAAAACAGAGAAATAGCCGGGCATTGTGTCGGGCGCCTGTAGTCCCAGCTACTTGGGAGGCTGAGGCAAAAGAATCACTTAAGCTCGGGGGTTGGAGGTTGCTGTGAGCTGTGTGACGCCACGGCACTCTACCCAGGGCGATAAAGTGAGACTCTGTCTCTACAAAAAAAAAAAAAAGATAATTCAGGTTTATCTCCTTACTTAAAGTTAGCTAATTAGCAACCTTAATTCCTCTTTGCCAGGCTAGGTAACATATTCATAAATTTCATGGGTTAAGATGTGGATATCTTTAGGAAGAAGAAGCTTCATTCTGTCTACCACAGAATACCATTATGATTTAGAAGTATGTCCCTTAAAACAAGTTTGGAATACAAATGTTATTAAACCTTCAGTTATTTAGAAAAAGTTTTTATCTGAAATAGCTCATCCTTAACTGATTTCATAATGACATATTTTTATCATATTAAGAATAGATTAAAACATTAAGTCTTAAAATTTTCAGAAAGAATTTTATTGTTGCAAATTGCAGTAAATTGTTATTGTAGTTTCAGATGGCATTTACTAATGGTGACTTTTTAATTATCAGTGATCTGAATTATAAATATGAAACTCCATGCTATTCTATTAAGTATCAATTTGGAGTTCTTAATGATTGATTTGGGAAAATCATGCAAAAAAGGCCAAATTTGTGTTTGTGTATATTCTATCAATACATATTCCAAATTGATGAATTAGCTTTTCCTTCTTCCAAAGACATCTTTCATTGAGTTTTCTTATAAAGGGCATCATAAAAGAGAATAAAATCTTTTCTGGAAAACATTTTAAAGCTCATACTTCACAGATGTTGATTCAGGCTAATCATATATTTCATATTTTTATTTACTTTTTTTGTAGAAACAGAGTCTTACTTTATCACCCTTGGTAGATTACCATGGTGTCACACAGCTCACAGCAACCTGCAACTCCTGGGCCTAGGTGATTCTCTTGCCTCAGCTTCCCAATAGGCCCGCCACAATGCCTATCTATGTTTTTGTTGCAGTTTGGCCGGGGCCGGGTTTGAACCCGCCACCCTAGGTATATGGGGCCGGCACCCCACCCACTGAGCCACAAGTGCTGCCCAGTTCATATTATTTAAA
Organism: Arctocebus calabarensis; assembly: GCA_963573935.1. NCBI lineage: Eukaryota > Metazoa > Chordata > Mammalia > Primates > Lorisidae > Arctocebus > Arctocebus calabarensis. Next base: position 35,570 of record CAUYON010081380.1, read on the forward strand.
AAAACTTATTTGAATTTACCTAGTATTAATATCCTGCCCCATTTCTTATTTGTGCTCTCTCCCTTTCTCCCACTCTTATTGTTACTTTCTTTCTACATATAAATACAGCCACAAATACACAATACATACACACACACACACACACACACAGGGTGGCTATAAAGTTTGTGTGCAATTTAAAGTAGTGTACAGTGTAAAAATTGCACATGAACTTTATGGCCACCCTGTATATATACATACACACACACCTTTTTTTCTGAGTCATTTATATACATCATTCTGCTTTATATATAAATACTTCAGTATATATTTCCTAAGAATAAGAATATCATATAACCATAACAGTTATTAAATGTGTGAAATTTCACTTTGATATGATACTTTAATATTATTTCAGTTTCTTCAATTAACCAAATAATATTCTTTATAATATTTTTTCTCCAATACAGGTTGTAGTCTAGAATTAGCCATTAATTTAATTTGTGTATTCATTTTTATTTATTTATTTTTTGAGACAGGGTCTTGCTCTGTCTCATGGAACAGAGTGCAGTGGTGTTACCATAGCTCACAACAACCTCGAACTTTTAGGCTCAAGCATTCCTCCTGCCCCCGGCTCCCAAGTATTCAAGTATCTGGGACTACAGACATACCACCAAGACCAGCTAATGTTTCTATTTGTTTTTTGAAGAGACAAGGTTTTGCTCTTGCTCAGGTTGGTCTCAAGTGATCTTGGCCTCACTCAAGTGATCCTCCTGCTGCAGCCTCCCAAAGTGCTAGGATTACAGGAATGAGCCACCGTGCCTGGCCTGAGTTTCACTTCTTCAGTCTGTTTTAATCTGAAACAAGTTCTCATTCTGCCTTTGTCTTGTTTATATTGCCAGTTTAAAAGAGTGCAATTCTCCCCTTTTTTAAATAGAGTAATCTTCATTTGGATTTGTCTGGTGATTCCTTATGCTTAGATTGAGGTTGTTATGCAGCACAAGTGATATATCTTTTTCAGAGTAAATATCCAGAGGCATAGGATGTTCATCTGCCCTTCAATGGCAATATTTATTTTGATCAGCCAGTGAAGGAATCGTGTGCTATTCTGCTCTTTCCAGTGTGCATGCGTGCGCGTGCGTGAGTGTGTGTGTGTGTGTGTGTGTATGTGTATTTATATATGCTGATGAGATTATGCAGAAATCCTGTTTCTCATTAAAACTTCCTCTCTGAAGGCTGGAATGAATCATGTGGTACTGGATTAGCATCAGAGACTTAAATCACGTTTAGTTTAATATAGATACAAATGACTGTGTATAGAAATAATTATAGATATGTGTGTATACATGGATTAGTGTATATGCATACATTCTTAATGTTATTCCCAAAGGTGTCTAGAAGAAATGATACCCCAGTAACAATGAGGGTACTCAATGCCCAAATTTGAATTTCAAATACTATGCTCCAATAAAAGGAACCCAGGGCTCATCAGAGAAATGTCTGATTCTGTTGCTGTGGCAAAGAGTATACAAGATGAACCTGGAGAATATTGTAATACCAGAATCTAAAGAAGTGCCCAGAAAACTAGAATGATGAAGTTATGTTAAGGCACCAAAAACAAAACAAAACAAAACAAAAAAACTGAGTAGAGCTATTAGTGGCCAAAACCATTTGTTTATAACTGAAAGTATGAAATTAATATCTATGACTCCCCAGTGAAATAAGTAAATCAATCAATAAAGGAGAAGAGACAAATCTGCCTTATACAAGAATTCCAAATAACTTATGTAGATACTTCCCCCATTGGATATGGTTTATAATTTTCTACCTTTTAAGTTAGGGCTCTGCTTAGTGACTGGAGAGTACAGTACGGAATAGAGAGAGAGGTATCTGCACAATGGAGAAACCTGTCAAACACTACCTTAGCAAAGTGTCCAAGTTTAATATTAGTAACAAGTCATGTTGATAGTGTGGACTTCTGATATGATGTGATGAGAATGGCACTATACCTTTTTGGTTTTCTTTCCCCAAACCCGGTCTAATAATAAGGACAACATTAGACAAACCCAAACTGAGGGACGCTCTGCATATGTCCTGATTAGCACTCTTCCAAGCTGTTCAAGTCAACAAAAACAAGGAAAATCTTTTTTCTTTTTTTTTTTGACAGAGCCTCAAGCTGTCACCCTGGATAGAGTGCTGTGGCGTCACAGCTCACAGCGACCTCCAATTCCTGGGCTCAAGCGAGACTCTTGCCTCTGCCTCCCAAGTAGCTGGGACTACAGGCGCCTGCCACAACGCCCGGCCATTTTTTTTTTTTTTTTAAGTTGCAGCCGTCATTGTTGTTTGGCAGGCCCGGGCTGGATTCGAACCTGCCAGCTCAGGTATACGTGGCTGGCGCCTTAGCCTGTTGAACCACAGGTGCCGAGCCAAAAAACAAGGAAAATCTTAAAAACTGTCACACCCCAGACAATCCTAAGGAACTATGAAACAAAGTATAATATGGTGCCTTGGATGGGATCTTGGAACAGGAAAAAAGAAATTAGAGAAAAGTTAATGAATCTGAATAACTTAATGGAGTCGATTATTCTTGCCTATATTAATCATTTTTTTTAATATTTGTTGGTCATTTTTTTGGTGAATTGCTTTTATTTTTATCAGAATATTTATCTTTTTCCTTTTTGATTAGATGAACTCTTTACATATTAAGCCATGACGTGAACCTTTTATCATACATGGTACAGGGTATTTTTTCTGTTTATCATGTACTTGAAAAATTTTTTTTTGCATATACATGTGTTTGTTAGGTTTCTACTTTTTGCCTTCACAGAATTAAAAAGGCTTAAAATTTAATAACAATAACAATGTTTAAGATAAGGACTAGAAACAAAAACCTTGTAAAGAATGAACGAAGATAAATACATTCAGAAAAGAAATCAGACGATTGCTGCATCGAAATATTAAGCAATAATAATAAAAATGCAAAGAAAGGAACATTCACGTCAGATAAGAGTATGTCTATTATAGAATGCTTTGACTCTGAGGCTCAGAATGGAGTCATCAGTTAACTTCTTCTTGCTTGTTTTTTTTCCCAAAGTCTCAAAAAATAGATAATTAATATTTATAAATAAAAGTAAAAGATAATAAAAAAAGTAAAAGATAATTTCAAAAAGCAGATCATTCCAAATCTTAAAGACAATAGAAAAAGAAGAAATATTTCAAAATCATTCTTCTTTTTTTTTTATTTTTTTTATTTTTTTGAGACAGAGCCTCAAGCTGTCACCCTGGATAGAGTGCTGAGGCATCACAGCTCACAGCAACCTCCAATTCCTGGGCTCAAGCGAGTCTCTTGCCTCCGCCTCCCAAGTGGCTGGGACTACAGGCACCCGCCACAACGCCCGGCCATTTTTTGGTTGCAGACGTCATTGTTGTTTGATTGGACCTGGGCTGGATTCGAACCTGCCAGCTCAGGTGTACGTGGCTGGTGCCTTAGCCTGTTGAGCCACAGGCG
>CAUYON010081382.1:0-19563 GCA_963573935.1 Arctocebus calabarensis
TGACCCCCTCCCTACATTGACCCCTTCCTACACTGACCCCCCCCACCCATACTTACCCTTTCCTAAACTGACCCCTTCCCTACACTGACCTGATTTCCCTACACTAACCCCTCCCTACACTGACCCTTCCCTACATTCACCCCTTTCTACAATGACCCTTCCCTACACTGCCCCTGCCTACAATGACCACCTCCTTAAGTTGACCTAATTTTCTTAGAACGACCATGCACCACATGTACGTACCAGTACAGCAGCCCAGCTCCTCATGTGGCACCTCTGTGTGTTGTCTGGCTTGTTATGGTCCCTTGGGTGGTCAACATACAGAGGTTCTACTGTAATTATTGATTACCATATGTAGGGGACTTGCTGTGAATATGCATAACAAAGATAAAGATGCCAGCTGACAAGAAGCAGGAAATCTCCTAGGGAACAGTTTAGGGACTAGGGACCAGTTTCGTGGAAGACAATTTTTCATTGATGGGGGAGGGTAGGTGTTAGATTCTCATAAGAAGGGCACATCCTAGATCCCATGAATGCAGTTTACAGTAGGGTTTGCTCTTGTGAGACTAATGCCGCCCATGTGACAGGTGCTCTGGGAGAATCCAATGCTGCCCTCGTGATGGGGCAGAGCAGGGGGAGAGGCTATAAATACAGATGAAGCTTTGCTCACTCACCCACTCCTTATCTTACCTCTTTATGCGCGGTCCTGTTCCCACTTTTTTTTTTTTTAATAGATTGACCTTTACTGTATATATTTCATATAAATGGAATAATACAATATAGGGTCTGTTGTGATTTCACATAATACTTCTGAGGTTTATCTTTGTTATAGGCTATGTCAGAGCTTAATTCTTTCTTTTTGCTGAATAACATTCCATCATGTGGATGTACCAACATTTCGATATCCATTCTCCAGTTAATGGGCTTTTGGATTTTTTCCATAAATAATGCGGTTATGAAAATTCATGTATGTTTTCATTTCTCTTTGGTATATACCCAGCAGTAGAATTTCTGGGTCATATGGTAACATTATATTTAACTTTTTTATTTTATTTTTTATTTTTCTTTCTTTTTTTTATTGTTGAATCTATATTTAACTTGCCCCATTTTACATTCCCACCAGTGGGTGTTTGAGATTCTGATTTCATCATGGTCCTTGTTAACGGTTGCATTTTTATCTTATTTATTGTAGCCATTCGACTGAATGTGAAGTGTTATCTCATGGGGTTTTATTTTGTATTTCCCTAAAGAATGATAATGTGGAGCATCTTTCCATGTGCCTGCTAGCTATTTGTATACATTTTAGGTGAACTGTCTTCCAATCTCTTGCTCATTTTTTTCCATTTCATATTTTAAGAAAGCTTTGGGGAAAGTTGAGCCGTCACCTCCAGATGAGGGTGATCGGTTTTAGAAATCTGTGCCGATGTATTCTGGCTTGCTTGGAACTTGGTTGTTGAAATCTGCTGTAATTCCCAAGTTCTTGCGTTAACCACAGTGTGGTAAGGGGCGTCAGCAGGCTGGAAGGACCAGAGAATTAACACCTTCCTGTAGCTGCCTCAGCCAACAGCTGACAATTGTACGAATAGCCTGGCTCCCTCCAGCCTCAAGTGAAAACTCTCAGGTGTGTGTTTTTTACTGTTTCTTGAAACTTCTCAGCAGGATGTAATTTCAGCCCCACTTTGACAGCAGACTTTAGAATGTGCCTTCTGGATGGCAGGGAATAGATACTTTGGTTTTGAATCTTGGACTTAGGTCCATCCTGGAGGGTCCCCATGAGCCACTGAGCCCTGTCCAGTCTTAATGGCTGCTGGTCCTGTCCTGGGATGTGGAGCAGCTACTTTGTCTTCCTTCCCAGCTGTGCTGTCTTGTGATGTCCTGAGAATCCTCTTATAGACTCCAACAGACCCGACTGGGGTGGGGCAGACTGACTCTTAGGCAGGGTCAGGGTCTCGTCCTATGAGGAGGGGCATCAGAGATTGAGAACAGTCAAACTGACTCTGGGAATGGTCACTGGAGAGGGTGTAGCACAGTCTCAGGTGAGGGGCGTTAGAGGTTACACACAGATAGGGGAAGCTGGACCTTGTGGCCCTGGTGGGTTGTGGCAGGCCTGGCAGTGTCAGCAGCCTGCAGACAGCATTTGCCCCAAGGATGACTCTAGCCCACAGCAAATGGTAAGTGTGTAATCTCCACAGTCTTTCTCAACCTCAGGCTTATCATGATGGTTGCATAAAGGCCAGGCCTGTCCAGGTCACGGATAATCCTCAGAGGGCAGGTGTGGGCCTGCTACTCTCCCTGGGGTCTGGTGAGCAGAGATGTTTCCTAATTAAAGGGCGTGGCACTGCCGTTGTTTCAGGGAGCCAGTACTTTTAGCCAAGAGGGCTCATATCCTGGTCAGTTCCAAGGAGATAGACCCTGAGACAGTTACCTGCAGGATATTTGGGGGAAGTTCTCAGAAATGACACTTACCAGGAAATGAAGCTGGGAGGACGGGCGCCCGGGAGAGGCTGCAGGAGAGGGAGCCCGGCCCGCCCCCAGCTAGCCCCATGAGGGGCTCGGGGGCTGCTGGCCCTTCAGAGTTGTCCTGGACTGAGTTGGGCTCCAGCAATGCCCAGCCTTGGGGGTGCGTGTGACATCTTTAGAGAGGTGGCCTTTGTAGTTGAGGCTGAGTCCCCTAAAGGACCTGTGAACTCTCAGCCAGCAGCAGGCCTAGCGTATGAGGGTGCCTGCCTGAGCCCGGTGGTGGCAGTTGGGGCAGCGCCCCAGACTCTGCTACAGATGACAAGCCCACACAGGGAGCGTGCAGCCAGGGAGAGCGGCGGCTGTGAATGTCAGCGCTCCCCATAGCACTCTGCGGCGGTCTGTGAAAATGCAGCTGGGGGTGGGGGCGGCAGGGAGCACGAAGCCAGGCTGTCCTCCTTCCTCGCCCGGCCCCTCTCCCCAGCCCTTCAGATTTTTTCTTTCCTCTCTCTTCTCATGTTTCCTGCCAGAGCCTGGCCACTCTGTGGTTCTAGCCTCACTGCTGGTCCTTCTCTGTCCCACTTGCACGATGGCTCCCTTTCATTTTGTGTGACCTTTGGGTCTTCACGTTGCCAGGTGCTATAAATGAATAAAGACTTTCGGCTTCTCAGTGTGGCTGTGAAGAACTGGGAGGACGGCGCTTACTTCTCAGGAGGGAGCGGACTGAAGCTTTTCAGGGGAAGTGGAGGGGAGGGCGTCTCCAGGGTGATGAGGGTGACGGCAGTGAAGGGGCGATCAAAAGGCCACGCGTGGGATGGGCTCTCTGATGGCCGTCCAGAGCCTCAGGATGCTGAGCTGGAAGGAGACAGGGATGAGAAGCCATGTTCGGATCACAGGTGTAAGGATGCAGATGTTTCCTTTATAGAGAAAGAACTTTGAAGACCATGTGGTTCGGTGGTCAGCCAGCAATGATAATAAGTTCAATGATGATAAGCCAGTAGTAAAATATTTATAATAGTATTCATTACATATTGCCTTTCTCCTATGAAAGAATAATTTGTTAGGATTATAAAACTAATAGGAACCCAGTTCTTGAATATATTTGTACACATTGTAGAATTTACACTTTTTTTTAGACCTTATGATTGTCAAAATGAAGGATGAATTTTGAATACCTTTAGGATTCAGAAATAAATTATGCCGATTTTTACCCAAGGTCATCCAAAGCTATTTTGTAGCAGTTCCATATTCATAATACAAGAGCTAGAGTGAAACTCCAACATGTCACCAGATACTGGATGTCAGATGCCAGGTTGACTCAGAGGAAGGAGCGGGCAGGTCAGCGCACGCGTATTGTGCACGTACTGGGGAATCCGGGGGCCCCAGACCTGGCCCTGCCCTGGGGTCTGACATTAAAGACATAGTCGATAATGACAGAGGTACAGAGCTTGTTAGCAGCAAGTTGAGTGCATTTTGGGAGAGCATGGTGGGAGCTCAATCTCTGGGGTAGGCAGGGAAGGCTGGAGGGGTTGAGGGTTGGGAGGCTCACAGGGAAATGCAAGCAGGGCCGTGGAAACTCCCAAGAAGGGGCCGGGAGGGCCAGGGTGCAGAGAGCATGGAAGTCCCAGGCAGGATCCTAACAGGAAGCAGATGGCACTCTCAGATTAGAAAATGTCAGAACCTTTAATAAAGGGACTGTTTCTGACAGTGTGGACTGGTGTCAGGATGGTACAGGGCCAAGTGCTGTGATGACAGACTTGTCACCATCCTTAAGTCTGGAGGGGTCAAGAGATGATGGAGCCGCTCCCACAGCCTGGATGGAGGAAGGACCAGGGATGATGGACAGGACAAGCCAAGGAAACCCATCAAGAGGGACCAGGGGGACAAATAACTGTACTTTTTCCCCCACCCCAGGCTCCTGTCAAGTGCCATGGTCCTGAACACACCAGCATCAGGGGTCCAGAATCTCGTGATGTGCTCAGCATGGGTCAGCCTCATGGGCCAGAAGGCAGGGTGCAGAGGGAATGACAAACAGAAGGGCCCATCTCAAAGAGTGGGCAGTGGCCAGGTTATAAAGAGATTGAAAAGAAATAGGTTTTGGCTGGATGCTGTGGTTCATGCCTATCATCCTAGCACTCTGGGAGGCCGAGGCTGGTGCATTTCTTGAGCTCAGGAGTTGGAAACCAGCCCGAACAAGAGTGAGACCTCTTCTCTACTGAAAATAGAACAACTAGCCTGGCATTGAGGTGGGCACCTGTAGTCCCAGCTACTTGGGAGGCTGAGGCAAGAGGATCACTTGAGCCCAGGAGTTTGAGGTTGCTGTGAGCTATGATGCCACAGCACTCTACCTGGGGAGACAAAGTGAGACTCTGTCTCAAAAAAAAAAAAAAAAAGCAAATTTTGTTTTTTAACATTAAAGATTGAGTTTTACTTGAATGTGTTTGGGCAATAATTAAAGCATTCAAGGAGAACAACATGATCAGATTATTATAGGGAAGGAACGAGGTGCAGAGTGCAGGCTGGCTCTGAGGGGAGGAAGGGTGGATTCTAGAAGGCCATTTTGGAGGTCACTGCAGCTTGCTAAGAGCTGAAAAGTGAGCCAGTCTGAGAGATGTTTAAAGAGTAGTCAGCTGGGCAGAGGTGCCCTTTCCAGATGTAGGAAACCTTGGAGTTGGAACAATGTTGGGGGTGGGGAAGGAGAAAGTGTGAGTTCGGGTGTGGTGCGGGTCAGGTGACGTGTCCTGGATGTGTCATCTGGGCACCAGGGAGCTGGAGGGGAGTCTGGCCAACAGAGGGGACCTCAGCGGGGGTGTGGCGGGGGTCCCTACCAAGCTCCTGTAGTGTGAAAAGACACAAAGGCCTAGAAATATTTTAGGATGGAATCCCTAAAAGTGCTCACATTTCAGGACTGAACAGATAAAGATGACTGAGTAAAGAAAACAGAAAAGGAACACACATAAATAGTAGAAAACCAACTGGGGCTGGATGGGGGGCAGAATGGGGAGGGTTGTGGACTGAGAGATGAGGAAATGGAGCCTTTGGGGGCCTGGGGAGGGTCTCACATCACCCCAGGGATCCTAGAGGAGGTTCACACCACCTCAGGGAGCCTGGAGGGAGCTCACACCACCTCAGTGATCCTGGGAGGCTCACACCACCTCAGGGTTCCTGGGGGGAGCTCACACCACCTCAGGGATCCTGGGGAGGCTCACACCACCTCAGGGGGGAGCTCACACCACCTCAGGGATCCTGGGGAGGCTCATACCACCTCAGGGAGCCTGGAGGGAACTCACACCACCTCAGGGATCCTGGGGAGGCTCACACCACCTCAGAGATCCTGGGGGGAGCTCATACCACCTCAGGGATCCTGGAAGGCTCACACCACCTCAGGGTTCCTGGGGGGAGCTCACACCACCTCAGGGATCCTGGGGGGAGCTCACACCACCTCAGGGATCCTGGGGAGGCTCACACCACCTCAGGGGGGAGCTCACACCACCTCAGGGATCTTGGGGAAAGTTCATACCACCTCAGCGATCCTGGGGAGACTCACACCGCCTCAGGGAGCCTGGAGGGAGCTCACACCACCTCAGGGATCCTGGGGAGGCTCACAGCACCTCAGGGATCCTGGGGGAGCTCATACCACCTCAGGGATCCTGGGGAGGCTCACACCACCTCAGGGATACTGGGGGGAGCTCACACCACCTCAGGGATCCTGGGGGGAGCTCACACCACCTCAGGGATCCTGGGGGGGGAGCATGGAGGGAGGCTCACACCACTGCAGGGATCCTGGGGAGGCTCACACCACCTCAGGGATCCTGGGGAGGCTCACACCACCTCAGGGAGCCTGGGGGGAGCTCATACCACCTCAGGGATCCTGGGGGGAGCTCACACCACCTCCAGGATCCTGGGGAAGCTCACACCACCTCAGGGATCCTGGGGAGGTTCACACCACCTCAGGGATCCTGGGGAGGCTCACACCACCTCCGGGATCCTGGGGGGAGTTCACACCACCTCCGGGATCCTGGGGAGGCTCACACCTCTGCTTCCCTGACATGGTGTGAGGCCCCCCACCAGGATCCCAGTGCAGAGAGAGGTTGGGCTGTGGGGTAGAGAGAGAGTCCTACTTAGGTAGGAGGACTTGAACATATCTAAATGGTGGCCAGAGCCAACATCAGTGGCAGTTGAGAGGACAAGGACCAGGAGGAATGGCACACTTCACAGAGAAAGGCTGGGATGCCGAGGCCAGAGCTGTTCCATCCTGCAGTGTGTGTGCTGTGGGTTTCTGTCACCCTGTGAACACAGCCTTGTGTGCTTCCACGCATGGGAAGTTTTGTAGACTTTAGACTTCCCCAATTCTGAACCAGACTCAGCATCTGCAGGTTTGCAAGGCCATGTCCACTTTCAAAGCTCTGGGAAGCCCCCCTGCTCCCTTCCCTGTGGGTAGGGTCGGAGGGGGGGCCTTGTCTCCCAGGGGCTCTGTCTTCCTTTTAACCCGAGTGAGGGACGAGCAGATGGGATCCTGCAGTGTCTAGAGGGAGAGGTGGAGGTGAGAGGAGGGGATTGATGATTTCCTCCTTTTCTATGTTGGTTGGAAGGGGAGGTTGGCTGTGGAGGGGGAAGGATTTAATGCTTGAGGAGGTTAAAGAAGGAGAAATGGTCACTTTGTAGAGGTGGAGAGGGAGCTGTCCTTAGAGACATAGAAGGGCTGGTTCAGACGTAGAGGTGCCTAACTTTATTGTGGCATAGATGTTCCCACTTGTGTGGTTTTCTCCAACAACACTCAGAAGTGCAGATCTGGGTGTCAGGGAGGCTTTTCCCATCTCTCCCTTCCTGGCTTCCTCATCTGTTCAAGTTGGAGTTCATCACTATGTTCCACACATAAATGTCTCTATATTCCAAATCTGTAGATTCTAGTAATTACTAACTCACCAAGCCACTCCGAGGCTCAAGGCTAATAGGAGCACAAGTCAATCACCTTGGTAGGTGATAAACTTTAGAGAATAGGTGGGGAGACTTGGGGCCTGAGGTCAGTCACGTAGGAGTGTTGGGGAGGTAAAGAAATAGCTCCTGATCAGACCCGGTAGTGTGGCTTTTCACATCAGGAAGATTCTGTGTTTTCCTTTAGCAGAATTTGAGTTGCTTCCAGTGATTGATTGCCTTGGTTGTCTTCCCTGGGCATTTTCTCGGGCTTGAGGTGATTGGGGTGACATATGTGTGCTCACGTGGTGGAGGGGAGCTCTCATCATTTCACTGCCTTCTTGGCAAAGAGAGGCAATGAGAATGTCAAAGGCTTCATTTGCATTTGTAAAGCAAAAGCTGGTGATCACATCTGTGTCTACCATATGGCAGATGTTCTGTAATTGTTTTTAAAAACGTGAGTTTTCAGCTGTGCAGCACTTTTTGGAGACTTAGGGAAAGAACAAGGAATTTAAGAACGAGTATTCCTTTTTGACAGAGTCAAATGCAGGGACCCGCCCAAATAGAGCTGACTGACCCGATCAGAATGTCCCATCCAGGAAAGAGATCCCACCCCCATCCTTCCAACTCCTTAAATCCCCATCCACCTTAACCCATGAGCTTCCTTCTCAAGCTCAGCTCACCTGCACCCAGGTAGAATAAAGGCTGATGTTACCTACATAGAATCTGGACTCCATTTCCTTTCATTTTATGTTTTGGAATAATCTTATATTTTCGGTCTTTGACTTCTCACTTTTCCTCTTAGAAACCAACTTATCCGATTTACCTGAAATTGGGTACTTCTGAAGACAATCAGAGTTTTTCATCATCATGAAATATCAGCAGAATCAGGCCAGCGGACTGTTCTCGGAGGAGGAATTCTCTCGGTGGTGACTTGCATGTCTGGCCGTTAGCTGTGGTGGGCTGAATAATGCTGCCACATCCTAGGATGGCCATGACTGTCTAGGTCTATTTTCTGTTGCTTATAAAAGAATACCTAAAACTGGGTAATTTATATTTTTAAAAAAGGAATTTAGTTCTTACAATTATGGAGGGCAAGAAGTCCAAGGTCAAGTGGTCACATCTCATGAAGGCCTTGGTTATGGGGACTCTGCAGAGTCCTGAGGTGGTAAGGGGCTCAGCCTGCATCTAAGGTCTCTCTTTCTCCTCTTAAAAAGCCTCTCATGCCTCTGTCACGATACTCCATCTGTCCATCATTGTGAATGGATTAATTTATCCATGAGGGCAAAGCTCTACTGACCTCATCATCTTTTAAAGACCCCACCTCTTGGTACTGCCACATGGGGGATGAACTTTCAACATGAGCTTCGGAGCGGACAGGCATTCAAACCATAGCAATGTCCTGTCTCTAGAACCTGCAGAAAGGATTTTGCAGATGTAGTTAAAGTTCAACTGTTGGGATGGGGAGACTGTCCTGGATTAGCTGTTCAGCCTAATGTGATCCCAGAGATCCTTACAAGAGGAAGGCAAGAGATAGGGAAAGAGCAGGAGGTGTGATAATGGAATGAGAGGTTGGAGTGATGTGTCACAGACCAGGGAATGTAGGTAGCTCTCACCATCTAGAGAAAGTTTGATGATGTGGAAAGAGGATAACAGCTTTTCCCCAGGATCTTCCACAGGGAGTGTATCCTGTAAACATCTTGCCTTTGACCCTGGGAAACTGCCCCTGGATGTCTGGCCTTCGGAATTGTAAGAGAATAAATCTGGGTTGTTTTAAAACAACTAATTTTGAAAGAACTCAAGTTAGACCTCTCATTTGATCCTGCAATCCTATTACAGGGCATCTACCCAGAAGGAAAAAAATCCTTTTATCATAAGGACACTTGCACTACACTGTTTATTGCAGCTCAATTTACAATTGCCAAAATGTGGAAATAGCCTAAATGCCCACCAACCCAGGAATGGATTAACAAGCTGTAGTATATGTACACTATGGAACACTATTCAGCCATTAAAAAATGGAGACTTCACAGCCTTTGTATTCACCTGGATGGAAGTGGAACACATTATTCTTAGTAAAACATCACAAGAATGGAGAAGCATGAATCCCATGTACTCAATTCTAATATGAGGACAATTAATGACAATTAATGACATGATGGGGGTGAGGGAAGGAGAGAGCAGAGAGAGAAAGAATGAGGGAGGGGTGGGGAAAGGAAGAGCAGAGAGAGGGAAGGAGTGAGAGGGGTGGGGTCTTGGTGTGTGCCACACCTTTTGGGGGCAAAACATGATTGTAAGAGGGATTTTACCCAACAAATGCAATCAGTGTAACATGGTTTCTTGTACCCTCAATGAATCCCCAACAATAAAAAAAATATATATATATATAAAATTTAAAAATTTGTGGTAATTTGTTATGGTGGCAATGAAAAATTAATACTGTAGGATAATGTATATTGAGATTTTTTTTCTTGCATTTCACTGATGGGTCATCCTGATGAATGTGCAATATTGATATTCTAACTTAAGGTTGAGGAATAAACGAGTCAGTGTGTCAGCTCTTGTCCCTGCCTGTGGGGACTACCGACAGGTGCAATTGTCCAGGGACATTGTTTACTCCAGGGCCCACACATATGGTCCTTTTAACCCAGCTTACCTCAGAAGACAGCAGATATTTGGAAGGAGAGTCACTGATGTTGCAAACACAGGCTTTTGATTACAGAAATGGAATTTTCCTTTTGGTCCAAGGTTTGTCCTTACATATGTGCCTCAGCATTGTTCCCTGTCTACAGGCATAGCTGCTGATACGAAGAGGTGTCATTGTAGGGTAATAACATTTGTCTAAAATGTGTCTGTTTACTTATACAAGTAATTAAAACATTTTAATGGCTTAGGTTATATTTTGCAGGATTGGAAGTGGAGTTTTCCTCTGTTTTTATAGTAAATTCTTTGATCTAGGCTGGGTGCTGTGGTTTACATCTGTGATCCTAGCACTTTGGGAGTCTAGTCAGGTGGGAGCATCATTCAAGATGAGGAGTTTGAGACCAGCCTGAGCAACACGTCAAGACCCCCCCTCTCTAGAAAAAATATAATAAAGTAGCCAGGTGAGGTGTTGTGGTGCACCTCAACTACTAGGGAGGCTGGGGTAGGAGGACTGCTTGAGCCCAGGAGTGTGGGATTCCAGGGAGCTATAATGATACCACCCTGCTCTGTCCAAGTCAACAGAGTGGGATTCTGCCTCAAGAAAAGAGAGAGAAAAAAATGTTTATTATTTTTCTAATAAAAAAAACAATATATATATTCAATGTGTAAAGTTCACAAAACACCTGAATCACATAAGAACAACAAAAAAGAAAACCGTCTTAGTTTCACAGTGTAGAGAGGCTCTGTTAACATGTTGGTGTCTTTTGTCCGATATTTATAATTGGATGCTTGTTTGATTTTTATTACTGTTTCCTGGGTATTTCCTCCATATCTGTGCATGTTCTTCTATCCTTATAACAACTACATTCTATTTTTAAGTTATCTTCTACTGCTAGCTGGTCCTCAATTGTTCCATGAATTTTAGTATTGCCTGTTCATGTGCTTTGCCCATTTCATCTGTGGTGTGTTATTTGAAAACAAGGTTTGCCAGCTTTTTAAAGTTATGTTAGGTCTATTATTTTTGTAATAGATATGTACAATTTTTGAAGATCATTGTTTGCTTTTTAATTTTGTTTATGGTGAGCCTTTTTGATATATGAATATTATTAATCTAAACTATATGCCTTTTTCTTTTTGTGTGTGTCTGTGGTGACTTTGATTCTCTATTTTTCACAGATTGATTTTCTTCCATCTTGAGGGTCTTCCAGATCGCAGCTCTCCTTTTATAGCAAATAAATGTTTTCTTTTTCACTGTGGAACAGTGATGTTTCTAATTGTTAGCCAACCACTTAGCTTATTTTATCCTAACAATAGTTTTATTTCCCCTAGTATGTTTTTGACCCTAAATTTGACAGCATGATTTACCTTTAAATACCTCCAGGCTGAATTCAAATATAAATTTAAGGACTGTTACTATGTGAGTCTGTAAATGTGCACATACTTATATTCCTATTTAAATATATAAGAGAAGTAATTTGCATTTGATGAAGGATTTGGTTTTTGCCCCATATAATAAAGAGAAAATTTCTAGTATGTGGCTTTCATTTCCTATATTTTAGTCATGTCTCCAATATTAATAACATAAACTAATAAGTTATACAAAGTCAAGTCCTTCTAATTGTATGAAAATTTTAAGGGAAAAAAATGATTTCTTCCTAACAAGGTAGGGAGAAAAATAAGAAAACAAGTTGAATAAGCTCTGGGTTTCTGGAATTTCTCCATTCAGCTCATTCTCTGCTTATGTTCCAAACAATTGCATAAAAGCAATCCCAAACAAATGTTTATAGTGGCTTCACTCCGAAATACTGATAATGAATTCTACATAACAAGCACGCTCTTTCCCCCGGCTGTTTGCATTTAAAGTATACATTTTGTTGTAATTTTGATGACTTCATTTTGAAGCGGTTCTTAAGAGACATTTTGGAAATGTCTCATGTCATGAATTTATTCATAAACAGCTTGTCAGAAACCTCAGCATTCGCTGGGAGAATGTGTCTCAGAGGCCGGGGTTCTTGCTCAACCCGTGTCACCCGCCATCTTGCAAGATCATTACTCATTTCCGTGACTTCCTGTGTGTTCTGGCTCACTGTGCTGTGTTTTGGGATTGTGAGGAGAAAAGGCCACGGCTTTGAGTTTCCAGCTATGTAGTCTTTTGTAAGTGCTATCTTCCTCCATTGATTTTGATAATGTGTGTTTGGGAAGCTGTGATATGGTTAATGGTCAATGTTACTCATCAAAAAGTTGATAATCCCATTATGGGATCTGGGACTAGGAGGGGAAAGAGAAGCACAATGTGTCATTTCCCCCCCTACGTGCTACAGGCCCTAATGAGGGCTGATAGGCCCTGATGTTTATTTGTTCAGTAAATAAGCCATGGGGTTGTGCAGAAGAGGTCAGCATAGCCAGCAATGAGGTGTGAGCTGCTCTGTCAAAGGACGCTATTTAGTGGCCACAGCAAGTACTGAAATGTTGTACAGTAATATAACGGTTGTTGCAACACATTGTTCCTTCCCCTCTCATCTGTAAGAGGTAGGAAAATAAGTGGATGCTCTTTCCTTTCCCGTCTGAAAATTGTAATTGTATGTGGATCATTTTTCCATTTCTAATTCGTGGTTCTTCAATCTTGCTTATTCATGAAGTGAGCGCTTATGCTCATGTGTTAAATCAGCACTGATCATACTTTAGTGTGAACATTCATCCCTGGAGCTTTTATTAAATGCAGATTCTGGGGTGGGCACTGAGATTCTGTGTTTCTCACAGTTGTGGGTCTGTGGACCACACTCTGAGTAGCTCACTGATTCCAGATTGCAGGGTGGAGACAGCAGAACCCACCCCACATAGAGCCTTTCTAATCATAAGGCATATCCTTAATGAGGAAACAGGTGTAATGGGTAAAAGTGCAGGCTTTGGGTGTGAATTCTGCCTCTACCATCTGTAAATTTTATGAAGAATCCATTAACCTGATAGTCTGTGTTGCTGATGACAACAAAGATTTATTTTGGGTTCACATTACATGTTGAACTGAGTGTTGGACACCAGCTCTACAAATTCGGGGGTCCACACTGAAGGTAGCCTTATCTGGGACATGCCCTCCCTGCCATCTGTTGGGAACCCACAGTGGCTCTAAAATCTGCTTGGATTTGCATATGTCATGTCTGCTCACATGCCATTGGCCAGGGAAAGTCACTTGGCCAAGCCTGCTTCAGGTGCAGGGAAGTAGGCCCCTCCCATAAGCAGCAGGTGGGGATGTGTTTCCTCTTGCGGGACAAGAGCACAGTTCTCCATAGCATCTCAGCTCCTATTAACTTTCACAGGATTGTTTTGAGGACTGAGAAAACTAAAATGGATAGTGCAGGGCACCTGATGCATGGGAGAAGCTCAGTGAATATCTGTATCAGATTGCTCTTGATTCTGTTCTTATACCTCACCCTAACCCTCACTGCAGAGTTGCTGCACCTTTGAGGTTGAGGAAAATTCCCCTGCCTGCGCTTCCTGATATGTGAAACATACCAAGGCCCACTAGCTACCGAACAATCAGATCACCAGAGGACATTTGCTCAGTCAGATGCTCTATTGGGGAGGGAAAGATAACTACTTACCACACAATCGGTTGTTCCCAAATAATTTCAGCCAGTGGCTACATCTTCCTGCCCACTGCATTTTCTGAGCTTTTTGGCTTGATTTGGAGATCACTTGATTTCTCTGGTCTATTCTCTGTATTTTATTTGATGGCCTGTTCTTTGATCATTTATTCTACAGATAAATATTGAGTATCCAGCTTATGCCAAGAGACATATAAAGTGTGGTCACTGTTGAACAAAGCCCAAGCATGTGTTACTTAGAAGCCTCACCCATTATTATCTAATTGCCACGCGGTGGTGGAGCAGGGTGCAAAGGTGAAACCCAGCCTGAATAATTTAGAGTCTGGGCAGCTGAGCATATGCAAAGTGCCGTGGGGAATCATTATAGACTTATGAGCAGGGCAATCTGTGACCTGGGCTTTAGAAAAAATGGGGGTAGTATATTTAGGTTGTAGAAGTGGCAGGCGATTGGGCACCTGGCAGTGTGAGAGCTCAGAGGGCTGAGAGCAGAGCTTGTTGGAGAGAACAGGCTGTGGATATATGTGTTTGTATGAAAGGGAAATAAACAATGGCTGTGAAGCTCTCAAGATGACCAGAATGAGCTGTTGTGGACAGGCAAGGAGTTGAGGTGAGAGAGAGGTAATGCACATTCTCAGGGCCTGGAGTTTGTGTTGCAAACAGTCTAATGAGGCAGAGGTGTTGGGAAAGGGGGTTCAGATAATCTGCAAACCTCCTAATCATGGTGTGTAGGAATCCATTAACCTGATAGTCTGTGTTGCTGATGACAACAAAGATTTATTTTGGGTTCACATTACATGTTGAACTGAGTGTTGGACACCTAATCACAGTGTGTAGGAAGAGTGTAGACACAGGGACATGTGGTCATTAAACGCTGAGGGATGAGATCTTTGTTAATGTAATTGCTCATCTTACCAGGTGGGGGATTTTTTTCTTTTTGTTTTGCAGTTTGCCTAAGAATAGGCATGCTGTGCCCATGACTTGCTTGTTCTTGGAGCAGTATGTTGCAAAACAAAGTGAATGTGTTAAGTTTAACTGTGATTTAAACTGATGTTCCCTGAGTCTCCAGAGGCCAGTGAAACACAAGTGGGGTGGAAAAAGCATCCACGTCTATTGTCAGCAAATGATAGAGAAGATATGAAGATCAAATGCATTGGGTTGGCCTCGCCGTGCAGCAAGGAAAAAAACCGAATTAATTATAAATAAGATGAATAAATAATTTAAATATATCACTTATTGCCTCTTTATTGCTCAACACTTGAAAAATTGTTTCAATTAGAAACTTAAACTCGATTTGATAGATGACGAAGAGTGTGCAGCTCAAGATAAATGTAAATCCCTTTGTGATATAAAAATTTGATTTTGCGGTATGAGCTCTATTAAAAAGAAATTAATAATCTCTGGGAACAAGGACAGAGTGCCAAGAAAGCTGGCCTTTTCCCACAGAATACTGCTTATTATAAGAGGAAAAATCAATAAGCTTATTGCAGAGCTAATTAAAAAAATCAACACTGCAAGATGCTAACCAACAACTTCACAAACAATACAACTAATAAACATTTGTTTCTCTGGATTTCATATCAAAATCATCGAGAGGATGTGTGGGCTTTTTACATGTCACATGATTTTTGTTATTTTTTTCTATGCCCAAGGAAATGCTTCATTCTCTCTGTGTATTTTTTGGCCTCATAAAAATAGCTGAACAATTTCCTATTTGTTGTACCTACAAAGCAAAGCCACAGTGGACCTTCACCAAGATAAGAACGTCCCTGAACTGACTGCTTCGCCTCCATGCTCTGGTGCTGCAAAACCCTCCCTCCTCCATCCCTGCCAATCTTCTGTGTGTCCAGAACGAACCTCAGAATCCTTCTTATCACAGGGCTCCTGGCAGCCACTCCCAGGCACGTGGCAAGAAACCTACTTGTAACTTCCTTAGGATCTTTGGTAACATCTTATCTGGCATAAGAACAATGTGTCTGATTTGTTAACTACATGCAAACATGTATCATCTCACATTTTCCTTCCGGCTGCAGAAAAGAATTCTATTTCATGTATAAAAAAAAAAGAAAATATTTACAGAAATTACATAACACATGTATTTTTACCTTTTGGACCTAAATATACATCTGAGGGAACTAAATTTGTGCTAAGATCAGGTTCCCCTCACCCCCATCTTATAACAAATGGGATACTGATCCTCCAAGAAACACAGAATAAGCCAACACCAGCTGGGCCACAAATGCCAGTCCAGACAGCTTTCAGCTGACTTTTGAGAGTTGTCAGAAATTCTCCACCAAGGGAGGAAAACTGGTAGTCCTCAGCCCACAGGCGTCTCGCTTGCCCAGCAGGGTGTTTCTTTAATTTGTCCATATGCGGTCCCCCTACTCTCCCAGCCACAATCTTCTTCACTGTCCTACTCTCTTAGTCCTGTGACATCTCCAGACAACTGACCTTGTGATTCCAGGGGGTGGGATTCTGTCCTTCCTCGTCTCAGTCACACGTCCAATCAGGTCGTCTCCCCTCAGTCTGTGCTGTCAGCCGCTAATGTATTTGGAGACAGGGTCTTTAAAGAGCTAATGAGGCTACAGCGAGGTCACTAGGGTGGGCCCCGATCAACATGACATGGTATTAGCATTAAGAGATCAGGACACACCCACACAGAGACAGGTGGTCACATGAGGACCCAGGGGGAGAGATGATCATCTACAAACCAAGGCCTTGGGAGAGACCTGCCCTGCTGATGCCTTGACCTTGGACTTCCAGGCTGTTGTTCAAACCACGCAGTCCATGGACTTCTGTCATGGCAGCCTGAGCAGACTGGGCCCCCACCCCCTTCCGAGACCCTGGGTGGGAAGCACCCCCAAGCCATCCGCACTCAGTGAGCTGTGGGAATGACTGTGGGGCTGCCGTGGTCACCTGCTCTGCCGGACAGGGCTGCCCTTTTCTGCTGGTCACTGATTACTGTCCTCCTCTTCTGGTCATGGCTGCCAAGGTTACCTGCTGGCCACATGCTTTTCCCTCTTTAGTGACAATGTTGAGTGGTGAGTGACCCTCTGGGCCCTCTGAATCCCTGTCCCACAGGCCAGGCTGCCCTTCCATTCCATGGAAGCCCCTTTCTTTGTGTCCCTTCTCAAGTGGGATACTTACTTTTTATTTGTCATATGGTTCCCAGACCATTTCATAAATTTTTATTTGTTTGTTATGCTCTATTCTACAGCAACCCAACTGTTTTGGATGCTATTGATCACTCTGACACAGATGTGCCCACCTGGGGGCGCACACACACACATACACACACAGAGACAATTACTTTCTCCAACAATCAACACAACCCAAAAGCCTATTTAAGTGATTCTGTGTAACAGGATGATGGGAATATGCGCATCAGAATGCCTTGATTAAAATCATTTTCAGGACTTCATCTCATAGTGTATTTTTTTCAATTTCAAGCACATGGAAGGATGATGAATTCTGAAAGTTATTTACTTGCAAAGGGCAAAGCAAGTTGTGAGGACCAGAATGGGTTCCATTAAGTATAAGGTTGACTGGACTCTAGTCGGGGCTTAGAGGAAAAGCAACTATGAGAAACTCCAGAAAGACAGACGTTCACACCCTGGGGCTCTTTAACTAAAAGGTTGGTGGCTCTTGTGAGTTCTGGATAGTGTCTTATGAACCACTGACACTGGGGAGGAAAAGGAATCCTGTACTAGGCCTTAAAAGCAAAGGCTCCGTCCTAGGCAGCAAACACAGACCAGACCACCTAGTGCAGCAGTGGCCAGGCCCCAGCAGAGCGGCGTGGCCTGTGGGTGGCCAGGCCCCAGCAAAGCCGTGTGATCTGTGTGTGGTCAGGCCCCAGCAGAGCTGTGTGGCCGGTGGGTGGTCAAGACCCATCAGAGTGGCATGGTCTACGTGTGGTCAGGCTGCCCATCAGAGTGGCATGGCCTGCATATGGCCAGGCCCCAGCAGAGCAGCATGGCCTGTGGGTGGCCTGTGTGTGGCCAGGCCGCCCAGTGCTGACTTTGGGACGACTAATGGCGGAATTCTTCTCTGAGAAACTGGAATGAACATCTAACTTTAAGAAATAGAGCAGAAAAATCAATCTGCTGCTTGTATCATGTGTGACATTTTAATTACCCAGGCATCTTATCCGGACACAATGAAGCAGCTGCTGTGCTTATAGAATTTTATCCTAATTATTTCCGAGGCTGCACAGCCACTTCAGTGTCTCATTGTCTCTCCAGCATGTGTAGGTTCCGGAGCAGGTGTGAAGTCTGATCTACTGAGCGACTCAGAAAATCATTCCATAGTGGTCTCGTTTTCTTTGGAGCCCAAGTCCGTAGGTTTGAGCTCCACCTATGTCAGCTGTCTCTGGGGTCTTCTTATCTTTCCTCATTGTCCTGAGGGTCTT
Organism: Arctocebus calabarensis; assembly: GCA_963573935.1. Lineage (NCBI taxonomy): Eukaryota > Metazoa > Chordata > Mammalia > Primates > Lorisidae > Arctocebus > Arctocebus calabarensis. The sequence goes on from CAUYON010081382.1 coordinate 18,022, forward strand.
GGTGGCTCTCTGGCTTCATTCTCTGTCTTTGGAAAGTGTCATCAAACATGCTACTCTGCCAGCATCCTCCCTACCGATGCACGCACAGTATTCTCTGATTCTTCCAGAGGATAAGGGAAGGATTTGCAGAGAAATACTTTCACAGATCCCTGGTAATATTCTGTTACTGTTTCAAGCACAGTAAGTGCCAACAGTATGCCTGGCAGTGACATAAAAATATTTTTTTCCTAGAAGAAATTCTAGGCTTAGACTCTGATTGCTAAGTAGAAAACAATTCCCTTAAGATTTACATCTTAAAGTCTGATGCTGACATATTTTATGCCCAAGTTGATGAATCTACAGGACCCTGAAACTTGGAGAACGTGGCTAATAGTAGCTGCTGCTGTAGTCACTTGACATTGGCACCTTGAAGTCGGGGAAGTTGGAGACGAGAACCAGAGGTTCTAAGTCAAAACCAAGTGGAAGAAACAGACCTACACGGGCAGGAGGAGCCCCGGCCCCGGAGGTTGGGGTTCTGCTTCCACGGTGCTGAGATGGCCGCGAGATGGTATTTCCTCAGTGACATTGTAAAATGAAAGTTCCGCGTCCCTCCAGTTGAAGTTACACTATAACCTGAAAGCAAGCCAAATTTAATTACAAACAAAATAAATGAGGCTGGGAAGGGTCACACCTTTATTGCCTGAATTTTTATAATCTCATCTTTTTAGATTTAAAAAAGATGCGTTTTTCATAACTCTCTCTTTATAGAAATCTTACACATCCTTTGTTAAGTAAACTCTCAGATATTTCATCTTCTTTGGCATTACTGTGAAAGGTGTAGAGTCCTCGATCATATTTTCAGCTTTAATCATCAGAGAAATGAAAATCAAAACCACTTTGAGATATCATCTAACTCCATTAAGATTAGCCACATCACAAAATCCTGAAACTACAGATGTTGGCGTGGATGCCGAGAGAAGGGAACACTTTTACATAGCTGGTGGGAATGAAAGCTAACTTGTCCTTTTTGGAAAGAAGTTTGGAGAACACTCAAGGAACTAAAAGTAGACCTGCCATTCAATCCTGCGATTCCTCTACTAGGTATATACCTGGATCATTTTACAACAAAGATATCTGCACCAGAAAGTTTATTGCAGCTTAATTCATAATTGTCAAGTCATGGAAGCAACCCAAGTGCTCATCAACCCATGAATGCATTAAAAAATTGGAATACTGGACCCATACCTTTCACCATTAACCAAGACAGACTCTCGCTGGATCAAAGATTTAAACGTAAGACATGAAACTATAAAAATATTAGAAGAAAGGGCAGGGAAAACTCTCGAGGGAATCGGCCTGGGTGAATTTTTTATGAAGAGGACTCCCCAGGCAATTGAAGCAGTATCAAAAATGTACTACTGGGACTTGATCAAACTAAAAAGCTTCTGCACTGCTAAGAACACTGTAAATGTAGCAGGCAGACAGCCCTCAGAATGGGAGAAAATATTTGCAGGTTATACCTCAGACAAAGGTTTAATAACCAAAATACACAGAGAACTTAAG
>CAUYON010081383.1:0-28350 GCA_963573935.1 Arctocebus calabarensis
GCGCCTGTAGGCCCAGCTACTCGGGAGGCTGAGGCAAGAGAATCGCTTAAGCCCAAGAGCTGGAGGTTGCTGTGAGCAGTGTGACGCCACGGCACTCTACCTAGGGTGATAAAGTGAGACTCTGTCTCTACAAAAAAAAAACAAAACTATTTTTTATCACTGAGATTTCTTTATAATTTTATTTTTTATCCTAGCACCTGAGTTTAATGTGTAGTTAAATTTAGCCTCATGTAAAGAGACAGATGCTCTCTCTTTTCTGTTTCCTGGAATAGTTTGTAAAATAGAAAATACCTCCATTATAAATTCTTAGAATAATTCAGCTATAAAACTATTGAACTTAGTGGTTTGTAAAAATATTATAAATTTCTAATTCATTGCTGTATATTTTCATTATTTCAACTTTTTCTTGAGATGGCTTTTAAAAGTACTTTCTCTAGGAAGGAATCTTTTATATATAGTTTTAAATTAATTAACATAAAATTATAGGCATTTTTAATGTATATATAATTTCTTATACTTTTCCTTTTTTTATTCCTTACAGACAGTTGATGTTTGAACAATCTGGAGTTAGGGCCCTCCATGCAGCTAAAAATACACCTGTAATTACTGACTCCCCTGGAACTTAAATACTAATATCCTAATGTGCATGCGAAGTCATACTGATATCATGAACATTCAAATGACAAATATTTTTATGTTATATGTACTACATACTATATTTTCACAACAAACTAATAAGAATGTTATGAAGAAAATCACAAGGACAAAAAAATATATTTACTATTTATTACATGAAAGTGGATCTTCATAAAGTTCTTCAACCTCATCATCTTCATGTTGAGTAGGCTGAGCAAGAGAAAAGTAGATGCTGTTCTTGCTGCCCAATAGTGGTAAAAGTGTGTGTCCAGGACTTTACAGTTTCAGAGAAACTTCTCTAGTAATGCACTATAGAAATTATCCTGAAAATACAGTCAGTACATTTCTGACAAGTTGCTCAATGTCATTTTTTTTTCCTGGTACTATTTCTTCTACATCTTCTTCCCTATAGTCTGATCCAGATTTGAAGCCTCTATCGCCCCAGGTCGCCTTTGTTAATTCCTCTAGTGGTGTTCTCTATTTACTCTTGAAGTCTTCAAGAGCCTTATCTTGAAACCCTTCACCCCATCCTTTATTTTAATCATATCCACAAGCTAGTCTATGATTTCTTTGATTGGCTCTGTTGTAAATTCTGTGAAGTCATGGTAACCTCTGTATTGAGTTTTTTTCCTGCAGGATTTATTGTGTTGGTTAATAGCTTTCTCGGGTTTTCTGTAACAATAACATCTTCAGTGGTGTAATCCTTCCAGACTTTCATGATGTTCTCTTTCTTGGGGTCTATTTTACAGCATTCACAATCCTTTCCATAGGGTATGATATGTAAAGAGCTTTAAAGTGCCTTATAATCCCTGGTTAAAGAGGAGACCACCTTCACACCTCCATTATTGAACTCATAGAGGTCTGGGTGACCATGAGCATTGTCTAATACCAAAATAACTTTAAAAGGTTTCTCTCACTTGCAAGGAACTGCCAGACTTCAGGGACAAAGCATCAATTTAACCAAACCAAAAAAAAAATGTGTTCTTATTGTCCAGGGCTTCTTGTAGTACAACTGGAAGATTAGTAGATGGTGTTTATACAAGCATAAGTATGAAGCGTTTCAGATTTTAAGAATTACGATATAGTTTGACTGTCAGTTATTCCCTTTGGTGTCTGATATCTGGTTACCTTTAGAAAATGATTGTTAGAGAATACATCCTGGCTCCTTCAATAAATTTTATAAATGTATGTTGCATATCTACATGTATATATTTAAATAGATGTCCACTTATCAAAGTAATAAATACATTGGATTTTTTGATCAAATAAGATTATTAGTTATTAAATATAACATCCTGCTTCATCCTTCAACATATTTTCCTCTTTAGTTCTCTACCTTATTGCACTCAATTTCTTATATTTTAAATAACCTAAATGTTGCTGTTTTCTTGTCTTGTTTCTTCTTTTACAGTTTGACTCTGTGTTGTTTTACTATTATATTTTCAAGATTGATTCCATTTGGTTAATAAAATTAGACCCTCTTATATTTGACTTTCAGTTGATTTTAAAATTTGAAATGAATGTATATGTTATGGTGTTGTATTAAAATCATTATCATCAGATCATTCTAGGGCAATTGAGACAATACCAAAAATACATTACTGGGATCTGATCAAACTGAAAAACTTCTGCACTGCCAAGAACACAGTAAGAAAAGCAAGTAGACTGCCCTCAGAATTGGAGAGAATATTTGCAGGTTATATTTCTGACAAAGGTCTGATAACTAGAATCCACAGAGAACTCAAACTTATTAATAAGAAAAGAACAAGTGATACCATTTCACTATGTGCAATAGACCTGAACAGAACATTGTCCAAAGAAGACAGGTGCATGGTCTACAGACACATGAAAAAAATGTTTGTCATCTTTAATCATCAGAGAAATGCAAATCAAAACCACTTTGAGATACCATCTAACTCCAATAAGAGTGGCCCACAAAACAAAATCCCAAAACCATGCATGTTGGAGTGTATGTGAAAAAAAGGGAACATTTCTCCACTACTGTTGGGAGTGCAAACTAATATAGTTTTGGAAAGAGGTTTGGAGAACACAAAGGGATTTAAAATTGACCTGCCATTGAATCATGCAATCCCTCAACAGGATTATATCCAAAAAAACAAAAATCACTTTGCAAAAAAAGATTTTTGCACTAGATTATTCATTGCAGCTCAATTCATAATAGCCAAGTTAAGGAAGAAGTCCAAGTGCCCATCAACACATGAATGGATTAATCAGTTGTGGTATATGTATACCATGAAATACTATGCAGCCCTAAAAAGAGTGGGGGCCTTTATGTCTTTTATGTTTACATGAAGGTACCTGGAACATATTCTCCTGAGTAAAGTCATTCTAATTAAGTTCTTATAAATTTTGGGTTTTTAGTCAGTTACTAATTGCCTTTAATCAATCTGTTTGCTTTATTAGTTTTGACATTTGTTTATTCCTTTATTTTGCTTAAATACCTCCTAAAGTAATATACTAAGGTGGTATGTATAGTAAATAACCATTATAACTGCTTAAATTTCTAAAAAGGCTTTCATTCTATTTTTACATTTGACAATTTTGCTAGGCATAGGATTTTTATCCAGAGAGTTGAAAATTCTGAAGGTATTTTTCTACTGTCCTTTTACAACTTCATTGGAGAATGCAATGAAAAGTTCACTGACTTTTTAAATCATGACATCGCTTTCACCCACACCTGGTTGATATCACCTAGGCACCAAAAGACTGAGGTAGAATTGATTGCGCTCTCAGTCGACGACATTTTAAAGTCAATGATGCTAAGAAAGATGCAACTGAAATATGGATAAATGCAAAATACCCACACGTTTTACAAAATGCTCCAAAATTTTTCCCCCTTATTGCTGCAAAACTACATTCTCCAACCCATTTCAAATCAAGACTATGTTAAAGTAACAAATAACCGACAGCCATCTAGAGGATGGACTGAAACTGCAGCCCTCCATCCTGCAACCAAACATCCAAATGCTTTCCAACAAAAGGCAGACACAATGTCATTAAAGGTTAGTAAACTTAAAAATGGACAAATGCTGTAGTTTCAGTGTTTGAAATTGGTAAGTACATAGTAACTAGATTTTCATAAAATAAGATAGTTACATATATCTCAATGAATTTTCTAGAATGGGGCCTTATTTGATTACAGCTAAATTAATGTGGCTTTCCAACACGAAAAAGTTCTCCACTCCTGCTCAAGGCAAGAAGAACATGAACAGTATGACACAAAAGAAGAAGTTGGACATGGTGGGAATTTGTACTGAAGAGATGAACAAGGACTCTACCAGGCAGAACATTGTTGAATTGTTCATAATAAGGCTTGTGAAATTTATCAAAATGAAAAATAAGAAAATATTCAAGAACTTTTAAGTAAAAAGGTAATAAAATAAAAATTATAAATTTCAAATTAATAATTGTTAAAACATAATACACCTTTGCAGTTTGAATTGTGCCGCAATAAACATTTGAGAACAATTGTGTTTTTTATAAAATGTCTTTTTTTCTTTAGTTAATTACACAGTGTTGGCATTGCACAATAAGATAGTAGGTCTACTTTTAGTCTAACCATACTAAATTTCTATACAGTTAAATTAAGTGATTCAACAAAAACCTATTGAACATCTACTGTGTGTCAATTATTGTGGTTCAAGCAGCTGAGATTAAAAAATAAATAAAATGAGAACAGCTTCTCCTGTCAAAAAGCTCTTAGTGTAGTAAGGAAGCTGAGGGGGAAATATAGTTGATTACAAGATCTTATTAGAAACATGCTGCTCTAGGAGGACCTGACCCACTCTAGAATTCCAAAAGGAATATTTGCTGTAGTACATGGTAAAAAGCAATGAGCACTGTTGGAAAGGGAAGCGTAGGAGTGGAAGTTGCAGACAGTAAATTCAGCATTAGTTAAGTCCTGAGCTAAAGAGGCATATGACTTTGCAATTATTATTCCTAGGATAATGGTGAGAAATTATATAAGATGCCGGACTTCATACATTGAGAATTGAAAAAAATCATTTCAAATGAATGTAAATTCATTAATAAGGAACAGACACATGCAGGACATATTGACAAATAAGTCTGCTTTGACTGGATTATAGTATTTTTGAGACAGTGCAGAGAGAAATTGAAGTTGCATATAGAATTGGGCTTGGATCATTCAGGAAACTGTACATTGACAATAATCGCAAATTCCACGCTCAAAATTAAGAGGAAAATGATACAATCTCTTTTTTAAAGTAAAAATGATCAGATTTTCACCAGTGAGGTGGGTGAAAGACTCATTTTAGGTAGCAAGACGTGTTAACTTACAGAAAGAACATCCCAGTAGTCAAAGAAAATCTCAGCTGAAGCAGTGGCAGTTAATATGAAAAGAAGGAATTGTTCTTTCATTTATGCCTTTCCATGCCTTAAAGCTTCATTTCTTTTTGCCCTGAATGATATTCCACTGTCTTGAATTTCCAATGCCTTCGAGATCTTTTAATTGAGAAGAATTCAGAGATACAGAGACAATTGCATCTATTTTTCTTAAAAAATTATATTTGTGTATACAAATGTAGTTCTTCTATACTAAATTTTAGATTTCCATAAAGATACTCATTTTAAATCATGAACATTGCTAAATTCTTAATAGTGTGCTATCGTCTATATTTTAAAATTTAAAAGTCTTAAGGAGATAACCATCAAGTAAATTGGCGAAAGTTAAACAGTCAGTATGTGAGGCAGTTATCCTGTGAATGCAGTTTCTTTAATTTCATAACCCACGCTCTTAGTCCAGAAACAATCACAACAAACAAACACGAAATACAAACAATTGCCTCTGTAGTTAATTTTCAATATATGAATGGCTTTGCAATTGCATTGAAAATTAATATCACATAGTTTGGCAGCAAAAAGTTTCTCCATTACAAACTTCCTAATACTTTTTCTATTTTACTGGAACATTTTTTTCCAGATGTAAAGGAAGCATTATTATTTCAATAGTAAGCTAATCTATATTAAAATATAATTTATACTCCAAATATATTAATTAATGTTCCATGCATTGCATATAACCATGGAAAAGGAATATGAGCATTTGAAACATGATTTGTAGAATTTAAGCCAGAAAAGAATCAAAGTTAATACGCAAACAAAATTAAGATTTAAGATATAAAATCATTACATTGTAGACCATGAAATGGCATGATTTTCTATGATAGTGAAACTGACACTTATCTCTTGAATGCAGCCTACAAATTGAGCAAAATTTGGACATTGATTTCTAATAAAATTGCAATATTATGTATAGACAAACATGGAAAATATATTGTTTACACAGGTAATTCAAAAGCAATGCCTCTCACTCAGAAGCATAAATTTCTTGATATTCATCATCAATCAAAAGGGTTCTTTTATTTATTCATAGTAGGAAATTTATAACTGAAATGCCTTTATGTAGGAAGTGGTTTCTGGAGGAAAAAGTACCCACATTTTGCAGAACCTTTGACATTAAAAACTCATGGCTGAAAGCTGAAAATACAAGCTTGGATTGCAGTATGGGAAATAGAGTATTCTGGGAAATAAGCAAACATGCAATTAGTCAAATGTGGTGAGCATACTTGGCATCAAACACATTAGAAAATACTATTAACAGATACTCTTGATTAACAGAACAAGTATCATAAAGATGTTGCTTTCAAATTTTCCAAAAGCTGTGGTTTAAAACTGTGGCTTAAGGAACAGTTTCCAGACATACAATTTTTTCAAATCTTAGAAACTACTATGGGTGTTGTTGTCAATATATATTGATTCAGTTAGCTCACAAATAAGGCTGGATTACTGACATATAATCCAAGTTTTAAATTAATTTTGGGCTAAATATTTTTTTAATTTTACTTAATTTGGAATTCAAAACATTTTTTAAATTACTACATTCAAAAAGCCTAAGCATATGAGAGCAAAAAAGTGAACTCTATGGAAAAATCTGACAAAATAATTAGTCCCTACATTATAGAGACTTATTTGTAACTGTCAGTAATATTTGTAAATCCTTACTTTGTTCCTATATGTCTGCATGTTTTCAAGAACTTGTCTACATCACATTTTGCATATTTTTATTGCATTGCTTTCTTTGGAAATATTTCCAAGGTTATCACTGTAACATCCCTTTATAACTGCTCAAATAGCCAGATTGTTTATTAGATCTCATTGGATAAGGACTCACTTGCACAAGAATTAAAGAAAAATTCAAAGTCAGATATATTGTCTTATTTAACAAATCCACTCAGAAGAATAACAAAAACAAAACAAAACACTGTTTTAACCTAAGTATACTTGTAATAAATGTAACCTAATTTTGTGTTAATATTACTATTCTTTAGGGTGAGATTTAATCTTTGTATAATTTTTTTTTTCCTTTGAGACAGAGCCTCAAGCTGTCACCCTGGATAGAGAGCTGTGGCATCACAGCTCACAGGAACCTCCAATTCCTGGGCTCAAGCGAGTGTCTTGCCTTCGCCTTCCACGTAGCTGTGACTACAGGCGCCCGCCACAATGCCCAGCCATTTTTTTTTTCCAGTTGCAGCTGTCATTGTTGTTTGGCGCCGGGCTGGATTCGAATCCGCCAGCTCAGGTGTACGAGACTGGTGCCCTAGCCTGTTTCGCCACAGACGCCGAGCCATGTATAATTTTTATATTAAAAATATTTGTATAATTTTTATATTAGATGAAGATGTTGAGAAAGAACATGACTAATAGAAATGAAATAGGTTTGTGTCAAGAAAGCATGTCTTCTAAATTCCTCATTAGAAATTGATTCCTTGTAACTTTGTTTACATCTATTTTCTTATATGAATCAGAATTTTAAAAACATTTTGTTTATGTAACCAGTGAATATGTCCATAAATTCAGGATGTAAATCTAGACAGGAGGCATTCTTTGTTTCAGTTTATTACCTGAGGCCCAACTTTAGAAGCAGTAAGCTCTTTTCTGAGGAGATGCTGAAACACTCCACAGAACCAGCGGGGGGTGTGGGGGTGGGGGTGGCAGGGGGTGCAGCTGCTGGACCTCTGAGGCAGGCGGAGCAGTCAAATCTGATAGTCCCACCCGCTTCTGCCCTCTCTGCCTCTTTGGGGGTGGGTGTGGAAACTTAGGGGATGGAGATAGGGTTCGTACTCCGTGGAACGTCTTACCTGTTGTGATTCATGAACAGGCCTGGGAATTTCTTGTAAGGAAAACCCTACCTTTTTTGAGCACTAGACTGAGTCTAGAATCCCATAGTTAGTCTAGAAACCCTTGGTTGAGTTCACAAAGTAAAATCTTTCTGGGGAAACATTTCTAGAACCTGAAATGCAACTATCCTTTCACGCAACACAATTTCTCTTTCTTCCTTCTTGCAAGTCCACCAAATAGGGAAGAGATTTCTTTTTTCTTTTAAAGACTCAGAACACAAAGAAACTATAAATAATTAACTGTAGTACTTTGGCAACTCGCCTTATACCAAGCTTCTAAGTAAACATATCTTTACCAATTTTCCAGGTTTTTCATTTGTGCTACATTTCTATGTGTGAGAGTGAGGCAGTTTTAGAGATATTCAGATTGTTTATTACTGTAGACTATAAATATAAAGCACCAAGAATCTCTTGTAAGGCCTCAGGCAATGTTCAGATTTTCTTCTAAGCAATGTACTATGGTTCTTGATGAAAAATGTGCCAGTGAAATTAGAATATGATATATTTACATTGTATTCAATGACTACATATTGAACAAAATTAGAGTATTTTCTGGAAACTTAACTATTGTGTATCTTTTTTAACAACTTTGTTGAGATTTAATTTGTATGCCATATTACTCACCTATCTGAAAATTACAGTCTAGTGCTTTTGATATATTCACAGAATTGTGCCAGCATCCTTACAATATAACTGTGGAAAATTTTTGTCTCCCAGAAAAGAAATCCCCTAACTATTGCTGATCACTATTAACTTCCCACTTTCACCGACAGCCTTTGGCAAATACAAACCTGCTTTCCATCTCTACAGTTCTACGTGTTCTGAACATTTCATATCTCATGTGCTATTATGTGATGGCTTCTTCAATCAGTATAATTTTTTTAAAATTCACCCATTTTACAGCATTCATCACTGTTTCCGTTTTATTTTTGACTAATATTCCATGTATAGACCCATCACATTTTTTATATCACTAGATAAACAATTTTGTTGTTTCACCTTTTAACTCTAATGAGTAGTCCTACTTGAAAATCCATGTACAAGACTTTGTGTAGACCTATATTCTCATTGCTCTTCAATTTTCTGGAATTACCAGATCAAATGTTAATTCTATATTTAACTTTTAAGGAATTTTCAGATTCTAACCCTTCATGTAATTTGTGAGAGTTCTGATTTCTCCACATTCTCACACTTTTCTGATTTTTATTATTATAATAGCAATTTTACTGGTATGTCATTATGGCTTTTTAATTGCAGTCCCAGATAACTAATGAAATTGAGCACTCTTTATATGCTTATTAGTAATTTTTATATCTTCTCTGCAAGCTTATATTTCTTTTAATTGTGTTGTTTGCATTTTATCATTAGGAGGGATTTTATTTATTCTTACTAAATGTCCTTTATAAGATATGTGATTTGCAAATATTTTCCTTTGTTCTTTAGGTTGTCTTTATGTTTTTCTAATGAATTAGAAGCACAAAAGTTTTAAATTTTGATGAAGACAAATTTATCTATTTTTGATTTAATTGTTTGTACTGATGGTTCCATATCTAAGAAAGTTTAGCCAAAATTATAAAAATTGACTTCCATGTTTTATTCTAATAATTTTATAGTTTTAGGATCTTATATTTAGGCAATTTATTGATTTGAGATATATATAATATATATATTTGACAGAGAGTTGGAAAGAGTCCAACTCAATCCCATTGTTTAAGTGCCATTTGTTAAATTACTTCCTTGCTGAATTATTTTGGCCCCTCTATTGATAATCAATTGCATATTCCAGTTATATTTCAATATATCCAAGGAAAGTAGACTCAGCATGTTGAAGAGAAATCTACATCCACATGTTCATTGCAGCTTTATATGGAAATAACATATTTGCCAATAAATGGATGACTAGCTTAGGAAATTGTGGTACATTTATATACGATGAGATATTGTTTAGTTATGAAAAGGAAGAAATTCTTACCAATTGAAACAACATGGAGGAACACAGAAGATATCACTTTAAGTGAAATAAACCAAGCAGAAAAAGATAAATACTGTATGATCTCACTTACATGTGCAGTTTTAAAAGTTGAATTCATAGAAACAAAGAACAGAATTATAGTTTTCAGGAACACATAGGGGGTTATAGAGAGGATTAAGAAGATTTTATTCCAAGGATACAAACTAGAAGTTATAACATAAATAAGTTCAGAGGACCTAATGTACAGCATGAGTGGTAATGAATGTGTTCATTAATTTGATTGTGGTAATATACTCAATGTATATAAAATCATATTTTATATTAGAATATATTTAATTTTTGTCAGTTAAATATTTTAAAATAAAAAAGAATAGACATATAGATCACTGAAATATAAGAATTCAGAAATAACTCTTTTTACTTATTTTTCATTGATTTTCCTTCCACCAAGCTTTATTGGTAAATGCAGTACTTGTAATTCCTTAAGGAGTTTCTCTCTCTTTTCCTCTCCTCCCAAGTTAATTTATCTTTTGCATTAAAAATAACCAAAATGCTTTTTAAAATTTGCCACAATATAAAATGAATACTGGGTCATCATATTATTGGTTTATGACACCATACCAAGATTTCTGAGGTTAAAAAAAGTCCCTACTAATCAAGTCAGATTGTCTTAATTTCACTTTTAAATGTTTATTCCTGTTTTCCTTCTTTGAAAAAAAAAATTGTTTTAATTAGAAGAGAATTGTAGCTTATACAGAGTTGACAGATGCACAGTTTTACTGATTATTTTACCTTTTCTGAAACTGGCTACAGGGTCAAGCTTAAGGGTCAAGGAAGAACACTCATTATGAGACCATTTCATAAAGTTACAGTAAGGAGGTCAATTCAGTAGAAAAGTGAGATCACCTCACTCAGCAAGTTGAATTTGTTTTAACTTGAGAAAACTCCACAAATATCTTACTTCACACTATTAATGATTGTACATATTGTTAAAAATAAATTTTCAAGAGCTTAAATAAAAACCAAAGTAAAAGTACAGCTTGACAAAGTTAAGCACCTAGATTGAGTGAATCGTTTTCACAAGTGGTTCAATTTTAATAGTAGCATGTAAGCTTTGGTTGAATATTTAGATGATGTGATTTTTTGATTTATTAATGTAGTGAGTGTTGAAATCTAAAAGTAGCGATGGAAAAAATTGATTGAACACAAATTAGTTCAGGAGTCTGGAAAGGCAGATTCTTTTTGCCTTTTGCTACACTTAACTTTATAGGTTTCGAATTCAGAATAATAAATTTTTATTATATATTCTCCTTATGTTTCAACATTAACTATTTAGACTAAATGTCTGTATTGTTCAGACACCTATTCTCACCACATCCCGTAAACATGATATTTTTTCTTCATTATGCTATATTATATATACACACATACATATAAATACAAATGTGTATATATTTATATATATCTTTAAAATTAGATGTAGATAGTGTCCAGTTATTCTAGTCATGCCTTAAACATAAACTTATCAGTTCTTTTTTCAGGGTTAAGGTTTTCAGAGGTGCTTTAGAGGATTATTTGATGTTGACTGACTATTAAGAAAGGGAAGCTTCTGGTCGTACTTATACATGATGAAAAGATAATATCATGGTCTAGTGGAAGTTTTTGCTGTGGAATGGAGCACAGCTTTGGTGAAATCAAAACAACCACTATTTGCTACATTGCTGCTATTTACTGAAGGCCTGCTGTTAATGCAGAACTGTATTATCTTTAAATACTATTAGATTTTAAAACTTTACATTTTTTCCAGAGTTCTTGTGTTAAATTTTAAGACTAATATTTATGCAAAAGGCGTCAAAAATCCTAATTTATCTGGTAAATAGTCACTTGATGAATGGTAGAAATGAATATATTATAAGTACTTGGCTCAATTCTCTTCCTGATTACACTGTGCCTTGGAAGTGCCATATTGTATTCATTGGTGTATCTCTCGGCCTGGCATTGAATATGACAAAATCTTTTAGTAAGTTTTAATGGAGAGCTATTAGAAAAGAAGGAAGGAAGGTTCACTTCTAAAATACTAGTACACATTTTGCATCAGTAAAGCTTATTCACTGGTTCTCAACCTGTGAGTTGTGACCCCTTTGTAATAATGAAAATACGTCCTGCATATCAGATATTTACATTATGATTCATAACAGTAGCAAAATTACAGTTATGAAGTAGCAACGAAAATAATTTTATGGTTGGGATCACCACGTGAGGAACTGTGTTAAAGGGTTGCGGCATTAGGAGGCATTACAAAGAATGAGAACAACTGACTTATATGAATGGGCAAGTATAGCTACACAATGTTTTAATTGTACAGCTAAATCTCTTAAAGGAAAAAGCTGCTCTTCACAGAGATGTTAGGAGTGGTATCAATAAGATTAGTAAGCAGTAAATAGAAATACTATAATGCATACCATAACAGCCACGACCAGAGCCACTGGCATCATCACTTGGTTTAAACATTCCAAGCATAAACCCCACTGCAAGTGTTTTTGATCACTTGGTGGATTGCAGGGGTTCAGTATTCAGAGACTAACCAGGACTGAATAAAGGGGACTGCTAATGCAGTTTAGAAGAGGTTTCTCCACTATGACATGCCCCATGAGTGAGTCAATTCACCAGCCACAAGAAAAAACCCATGTATGCCAAAGAATGAGAATAACTTTGGCTTTTTCTCTCTCCTGCAGTCTCTCTACTAGAAGGGAATGATTTGAAAATAATTTTGTAGATTAAATTACATTTGGAGTAAATTTGTTTGTGTACATACCTTAAACAGACTTCAAAGAAGAGGATTGTTTGATAAGAGGAAATAATGAAATTAAATAAAAGGAAAAATCAGATTTTTACCTTTTACCTAAGAATTTATATATATGCTGCTGTGCACCCACTTGAAATGAAATTATTAGTTCCTTAATGGAGTACCATGATAGCATGGATTAAGATTTGGTTTAATTTAATTTAACCATGTAGATGTTTACTATTGAAAGTAATATGTATTGGATTTATTAAATCTCTTTACTAGAAATTAACCAGCATATCATGTTATTCAAAGTAGGATTGAAAGGATTGAAATGCTCTCGTCCTAATGCATGGACATTATAAAAAGTGCTAACATTTTAGTTAAAATAATATCTTAGGAAGTATCATTCACTTGAATAATATCCTAAATTTTCAATATCTCAAGTTAATCATTACCCTATGAGCAAGATAAAACTACATCTAAGATGCACTTTTTTGGTGTTGAAACACATCAGTTGCTAAAAGATTTGAGGTGACTTGATTTTTATAAAACTTAAAAATGTGCATGCTTTCTTTTGAAATGTAATTATACATTTTAAAACTTAAGGTAATAAGAACTAGCCAAACACCTATATAGGCAATTTTTTACTTAATCCTAAGATGAAATTAACTGGAGTTTATTCAGAGAAAAATGAAATAAAAACAAAGATTAGTGTGATAGAGAAGGTTCCAGCTACTCAAAGCCATTAGACTGAGTCTACTGCCCAGTCTGGCTGCCCAGACAGTAGAAGAAGACATGAGATCAGTAGAAGAGATGGGGCCTAAAACATAAAATTTACCAAGTAGTAGGCCATCTGCAATAAGAAAAATAACGGTCTCAAAGGTAAAATTTTTTTCTTTCTATTTAAAATGTTAAACAACTAGTATCAGTTTTACAAATTGCATATCTCTTCTCCAAACATGTATTACAGATTCTGAAAACACAAACAGTCGTCACACTTCAATATTTCTGTTGATCCAGTTAGTTTGTTTAAATGGGCAAGTATATTAACACATAAACAGCCTATTAACAAATGGACAAAACCTGTTCTTAATGTTCTCTAAGTGAGTCATGTTTGTTGATTTATTTCCTCTCGTCTACCACAAACAACAATCCATCAATAAAAATTTCAGAGCACTGCCTAACTCCCATTGCTTAAACCTAGTGAAATTGTCCACTTGGCTGGCAAAAGCAGTTCCCATTCTTATGGGTTTTTTTAAATTATTAATAATAAACTTCCTGACAACCTGCATTGATGCAAAAATACATAGATCTTCCCAGCACAACTCCATTATTCTTCATTTAACTCCTTAATGTTAAGCATGCTTGTTTTATTTTATTTATACCTGGAAGCTACAACAAAATTACTTTGGAAACTTTAGGCTAAACAAATTATAACATGTATTTTCCTACTGCAATAACTTAAGGCCTTCAGTTCTCTTACCATTCCATTTCCTAATAAGAACCATTGACCTAAGAAGACAAGGGGGAAAAGTTTCAACTCTTGGCCCCTCTCCAGAGCTTATGCAGAGGAAATTTTGAGACTAATGGTGGAGAGAGAAACCCCACTTCCCTTTTTGTGAACATGTTACACACTCAAATCTAGGCCTTGGGCATTTAATACTTCCAGTTTCACATTTTCCCATAGATCTCATATCCATAGGTTTACTTTTCCTTGGACATTTTTATTTAGCCGGTCTATCAAAAAAAATTAAGAGAATAACTTTTTGCTGACATATTTTAATCCTGCCCTAAATTTTTGTGCACTAAGCATTGGTATTATAGTCATATATTCACTATTATTTTTATGAAAGTCTAAAATTTGAAAAAAAGAAATAAGATGGGAGCAGGTGAAGTCTTTTATTATATCAGTGCTTGTGGTTGGTTATCTTTTGAAATTTCAATAAGTTCTTGTGTTGTCCCCAGCAGGAGAGCAGGAGAGCAACTATCGGACTTCATGAGCAGGTGAAAGAAGAAGAAACCACAGTTTGAAGCAGTCAAAGATGCCAGAAGAACAGGCCAAAGCAGTAAAATGTGACCTAGGAAATGGCCTGGAACTCATAATGCTTACCACCTTATCTAAATTGAGTAGCAACAGTTTAAATGCTAAATAGGAAATATAAAAGTTACAATAAATACACATGGAAGAAAGAGGATTCCATATTTCAGTTTGGTCCAGATGGAGCTTGCAATCTCTTTGTGTGATGCCAAATAGGCAGCTACTTCAGCTGTGTGTATGCAATAGGTTAGGTTTGTCCAAGCTTGGTTAGGAGCAATAAGATTGGATTTCAGCAGGAGGTGGCATGGTCAATAAAGTCTAAAAACAATATTAACATTGATATGTATAGATCTTAGCGGTCAAAAAGTCTATGGCCAAATGATGGCAAAGTCAGGCAAAAACATGAATAAACCAGAATCAGGAACCACAATTAAGTTATTTATAATTATGGCACTGCAAATATTTGTTGACTAAGTGCTACTGCCCTGGAAAGTGATGAACCTAAGCCTTGTTTGTTACAATTTTCCTGGTCCTAAATATAATGCTAGGAACTTGGCAAATGTTCAATACATGCTCTTAGAAAAAAATTCCAGATTAAGAAAATGGAGTGCAGATGGAGGTATACATGCAGAGACTTGGAATATAGACCATACCAAGATCTGTATCTCTGAAACAGTTAGGGACATGATTTAAACCTTACTCTAAATCCTGATGGGCTATGTTTTGCCATTAGCTCGTCCAAGTAACTTTTTTCTCAATTCTTCCTTAGCATTAATTAGACCTTCCTTATTGGTAGTTGAATGCCCAGTTGTCCATGGGTCTGTATGCACATGCACATCTTTTGTTTGAGAACAGCATTTCAAAGAACTTTGCATAGGAAATAGCCTTGGAAGATAAAGGTAGGTTCCCCCTCTAGGCAAGAAGATGGATTTGTTTTTCAACTAGATAATAAAAATAATGCTGTGGGGGCAAAATTTGGGAAGTTTTGTTAGGCACTAAGCATGAATGTCCTCAACTGGGACACAAATCCAATGTGTACATGGCATCCATGTGGGCCCACATATGTGTGTGCACCAAGGATCAAGTCAATCTGACCATGTGAATCTGATACACTTATAAAGCTCATGGTGCCTGCTTTGCTGTGCATAATAAAGCCTTTAGCCTTTACCCTAGAGTCTTATATCTTTTGCCAGCATCTATGAAACCCTGACAGGATGTTAGCTTTCAAATAGAGTAAAATCTCAGACATTTTGGTGTCACAGGACTATATTTTATAACCGACCTGTAATTTGGCAATGAACACATGCTTAACTTCTAACTAATGGGGTTTTGTGATTCTTATAACATACCTTTGTTATTGATCTTATCAATTTTCTCCTGCAGGATGAAATGTAGATGAAAGTGTGCAGATTTCAGCATGCGTCTTGGAAGAAAATGTGACTTCAGAAGTAAAATCTATGCAGGACTGAGCAACAAGGTAAGATCCATGGTCTTTGAAACCATATATGATTTTGTAAGGTAATTAACTTTTTTTTTATTTAACACTCTATATTCAATTTTTAATATTGAAGAATTATGTACCAGTCACTTGCAAAAAAAGACATTTATAAAATCGATCAAGACTCACAAAAATTAAATAATGTGGTATGCATTTTATAGATGATATAAATTGATGGTTATCAAACAAGAAATTTGATCATCTTGCAAATCACATAGAATTAGAAAGTGGCATGTAACTAGCAAATGGCATTAAATTAGAAAAGAACAAGTCTAGAATGTAAACTCAATCTTGTCAATGCTGCCAAATACCACATTAACCTTTAAGTTTAAGGGCATGTGCCATGCCTATGCCTCTTACTGCCTCTTACTCCCAAACTTTGCAACATGCCTGATGCAAATTATCAATAGTTCATCAAAATTTATGAATCAGTTAGGGGTTTAAAGTGATTTAATCACTCTGACCTACAGTTCCATCATATGTAAAATAAGAATAGTAGAAATCTTGCAGAAGTGCTCTTTGGATTAGACATAAATACTGTCATATCACAGAGCCACAATTAAGAGCTTTTGTAACTAGTGAACATACATTAACAAATATATGTTAACGCCTGTAGTCCCAGCTACTCGGGATGCTGAAGCAAGAGAATCACCTAAGCCCAGGAGTTGAAGGTTGCTATGAGCTGTGTGATACCATGGCACTCTACCAAGGGTATTAAAGTCTGTCTCTAAAAAAAAAAAAAAAGTATATGTTAATATAACATGTTAAGAAAATAACATCTAATTCTGACTGTTCTTCTGATTTTTATTGACCAATTTTCCTTCCCGGGATTATTAGGGGAAACATATCAAACATAAAGAGATCTGACTTTATTTGATATCTATCTGTGAATGAATTTATCAATGTCACATGTTGCAAGATTAAATAAATACATATAATTTGACATAGGAAGTAACTACAGCATCTAATGGATATTATTGTTGTTTTATTTTTCATACCGGCTGAAGACTCTTTAAATACCATTCAAGTCAAAAACTCATCTCCTCTGTACAAAATGCCAAATGAGTTAGTTCTTACACAATGGTGAAGCCTAGAGATGAATGCGTCCCGAACCAGATGCATTGCATAATTAACATGCATGTGTTGGTTGACAGCCTACATCTTCCTAACCTCTAGCATTTGTCCCAAGTCTGTTTTTACAAAGCAAATAGAAAGTCTGGTTGTAAATACTCGACATTCAATTTTTTTAATGTTGAGCAATTAAAGCCTGAGACACTAAGAACTTCATAGTTAATCTATCAAATATAATGTAATTAGAAGATCGTTTCAAGGTAAAAAGGCACAGATCACCATGGTATACAGAAGAGGATAAAGCTGACACAGAATAAGCCTGACATTAAAGAACAGGATACAAATGGAAGAGATACAATCCCTTAGTCCTTCCTGAATAAGAGCTCAATTACATGCTTCATAAAAAGGAATTGAATTATACCAAACAATGATCCTCTAGAATTATTGGTATAGCTAAGACATAGAATCATTAATTATCAACAAAGAAAATAATAATTTGATTTTTTATGAAGATTTATGTAAAACTATAATAATGACCTGAAATTGATTGACTCAAATATAACTATCATTAGATTTTACTAAGTATATAGGAATATTATTCAAAAATATTATTTATTTATCTCTCATAGATGTTACTGAATAGGCCTTTCTAAACCAAGGATCCTAAACCAGGATATCCTTTCATGATAAACATGAAAAACTTAATAGTTTTGCAGGAAGAAATAAAAAAGCGTATACCTAACTCATACATGCAAACAAATACTTTAGATTATTATTTGAAATTGTTTATAAATCTACATAATATATTTTTTTAAAATTAATATTTTAGAGATGAGACTTAATAGTTCATTAGTATGACAGTGTAGATACAATTTTCCCTCACATAGCCTGTATAAAGTATTATTGCTGCCCCCATTTCTTGCTTCAGGTTTTATAACTATTTTGGGATATGGCCCTATTTCAGTCAGATTTAAACTCATTAGTACATTCCCTTGTTGGAAGATAAATTATCTTATATTTGACAGGATGTTCTCCTGGGCTATATATATTAGGTTCAAATATAGATTCCGCCTCCTTCTGTCATTTTGAGTCTTGTCTATTGGAAACAGTAACTATGGGGAGAATGTTGTATTTACTTAATGCTATATCAACAATTGCTGATCTAATTAATGTTTTCTTTTATTTCAACATTTTAGATGTTCACTTTTCTCACTATCTAGTTTACAATATCTGCAGTTGGTGCCTAATTCTTAGGTGCACACTGATCATTTCTGGGACATGGAATTCACAGTTTCACATCACTAAGAGAGTTGGGCGTGAAAACTGGAACAGCTGTGTTTTGTACTGCATACTGACTCTGATATATTTGTGAAATTTACTATTTTTGAATGCATCTCAGAAAAGAACAATCATCACATGTCTAAATTATGAAATCATTTCAAGCTACAAAGTAGAGGAGAATTCATCTTTCTCCTAAAAGCAATTCTGCAAGTGTTCATCAAAATAATTGGCTATAACATTTAATGTATTTTTATATTCCTTTCTCTTAATACTAGTTGAATTTTTTAATTTTTCAGCACTGGTAAAGTTTTATTTATCTTCAGTGGCATTTCTTCAATCTTCTTTTTTCATATTATTCTTTACTTTTTAAGTTTTAAAATAAATTATCATAAAATGTGTATTCATTAATTAAACATTTGGCTTATTTCATACTGCTGCCATAGTGCCTTTTGTTTTAATGATTATTGGGTTCTACTGTTTCTCAGATAAAAAAGGCTTATTTCTAAAATTTTCTATGACAATATCATAAAATATAAGAAATTGATCCTAATATGATGAATGTAATTCATCTTAATATATGATTCAGATCATCATCACAAAATAATTTTTCAAGCATATTTTTTACCAAGCAAAATAATTACATTCAAATAGGAAGAAAATCTAATTCTTATAATGCTTAGATATGCATTAATAAATATTAAAACTGTAAAGTGACAGCATCAAATCCACGTCATTAATTTCAATGAAGAAATATTTGCGAGACTATTACAAGAATATTGCAAGAATTGAATAATATTTAAGTCAGAGGCAAATATTGACAACATTTGTGAATATGTCTAAAATTATGTAAATGGGGGTTTGCAATGCTAATGTTGTTTCTTAATATATACTAAGAAAGAACTCTCGGCAGGGAAGGGAGACAGAATTGTGGTCAGATAGGGAAACAATATTGGCTCAAGAGTTCTAGGGAAAAAATATGTAAACAAGGAGAAATATATATGTAAAGGAGAAATATAATACCCCATTGCTTCTTCTCAGTAGGATTTGATTGATTGGAAATTAGGGATATGAATATTTGCCTGTGACTAAACTGACCACATAAATATTGTCCAAATTTAGACAATTTTGTTTTGTTTTGTTTTTAAAAAACAGCTTTGTTGAGGTATAATAGATGTACAAAAAACAATATATTTTAGGTGTACTATTTGATGTTTTGACATTTCAATATACCCATAAAAACATCATCACAGCCAACAGAACAGCAGAATGAACATATTCATCACCCTCCAAAATTTCTTTATTTCCTTTGGCACTTCTTCCTGCTTCTCCCAAGCAACCATTAATGTGTAGGGTTTATTTTAAACTTTATTTAAATTAATGTGAAGGTACCATTTTCAGGTTGCATTGTTCTCACTTCCACAATTTTGAAAGTGAAAATTGTCTCTATTAATCACAGTAGGACAATAAGTTCAGGCACAATAAGTTCAGGCTCAACCAAACCAGGTGCATGAGTGCATGACAGATAAATGTGTTTGGGAAATATTAATGTGAAGGCACTACTAGGGGGTTTAGGTTTTTGCTGTGTGAGGCCAACTCAAGTATATGCTGAGATTTTTGAACCCCAATCTGAAAAAATACATATTTCTAGGGAAGGTTTAATCTCATTCCATAGGTTATTATAGAATTTTACTTGATTATAACCTGGTGCATATCTATTGATTTTAGTTAAATAACAAGCGATTTCTAGATATTTCCTTTCCACTTCACTTTAGCCTTTCTTTTCCTCCACATTAGATGCCAAACAAGAATGTGAGAAGGGAAATATGGCTGAAAGACATTTCCATCTATTGATTTTGTAATGACTCGTTGTTGAGACTGCAAAGGAGACTATGCCTCAGGAGGAATCCTAAGAGTGCTATAAAGTGATTGATAAGTCATTTTGGATCAAAGAGTATAGAGATAGACTAATATGTTAAATAATAACACTAATTATTACTATTAGTAATAGCTAACACATAAATGGCACTTCGAATGGACCAGGCCATCCTCTAAACACATGACATGCATCATTTCATGATGGACTTTCCAAGGAACCCCATTTTACAGATAAAGAAACTGAAGCACATAGAGATTATGTACTTTGCTCAAGATCAAACAACTAGTAAGCAATTTGGGGATTCAAACACAGCAGTTTTGATCTAGAACCCTTGCAATTAAATGCCAAACAGCAGAATTATGGTTTAAAGACAGACTAGTCCAAAGATAGTACAAGCCTCCTCTAAACTAGATACAGAGGGATTCTGGTAAACAAAAACAAACAAAAAAGTACTTATCAAGGGTGTTTTCAGCTTGTGTTTATGTGAGACAACATTCTATGAAGTCTGGTCATGGCTTCTTGTATTTTAGAGTTAGAAAAGGCACTTCCCACCATCAATACATGGCTATATAAGTCATAGATCTCTGAATTACATGTCTGATGGTGGGGGATATATTAGGATTACTTTTTATTTTTTTCTGTTTTATTATTAAGAACCTAGACATACTTGGGAAATAATTTGTCAGATTAGCCCTGTCTGTCTCATAAATGGAGAATTTTCTCTGAATTTGGCAGGAGATTATCTTTCCATTATAATTTCCAGCATCTTACTGGACATAGATATTTTATTTTTTTATTTTAATTTAAATTAATATGAAGGTGCAAATTTTTTTCCAAGATAAACTTCAAGTCATCATTCAGGAGACATGATGAACACCCTCACCTTGTGTACCTTAGGTGAGATCCCACGACTTGCCCTTTCTGCCTCCAATCGCCCTCTCCTTCCTCCCACCCCTCTCTCTCCTCTTCTCTCCCTCTCATCAGACTATATTTGTGTTTTATTGTTCATTCAGACATGCAATTGTTCATATATTGTTTTCATATTAGGATTGAGTATATTGGATTTTTTTTTCATTCTTGAAATACTTTATTAAGAAGAATGTGTTTCAACTCCATTTATGTAAACATAAAAGATGTAAAGTCTAACTTTTCTTATGGCTGAATAGTGCTCCATGATGTTCATGTGCCACAGTTTGTTGATCCATTCATGGAAGATAGGGATTCAGGTTGCTTCCAACACTTGGCAATTATGAACTGAGTTGCAGTAACCATTCTGATGCAAAGGTTTTTGTGGTAAAGTGATTTTTGTGCTTGTGGTTAGATACCTGGTAATGAAATTGGAAATTTTAATGATTGTATTGTCCACCAAGCCAATACACACTTCTGGTTAACAAAATTTTATACTTTCTCCCTTGACCGTGATGGCAAATACAGAAATCAAAAGATCTGGAGAGCCAAAATTACTGTGCCTGTTGTCAGTATTGGTAACGGTAGTTAATTCGACATAGATTATAGACACAAAACTATTTTTCCCTGTCTGTCAAAAATATATGTATACTAACAGCTTAATTCCTACTATAAGAAATCAAAAGATCTGGACAGCCAAAATTACTGTGCCTGTTGTCAGTATTGGTAACGGTAGTTAATTCAACATAGATTATAGACACAAAACTATTTTTCCCTGTTCTGTCAAGAAAATATATATATTAACAGCTTACTTGCTACCATAAGAAGTTTGGACGTTGTGAAATGAAGAGGTAATTAAAAATAGCAAAATTAAAACTTAGAAAGAATCAATAGTAATTTTATTTTAGTAATGCTTTTTTCTTTCTGTTTTTGCCTGCATAAAAAAAGACTGGATTATTTTAGTAACCTTATTAAAATACTAAAATTATTTTTTTTCTTAGTGGTTCATCTTCATATCTTAGGAATGGCCATTTTTTTTCCTACCAATAAGTCACATAGACATAATTTACTCATTTATCTCTTAATTTTCAATGTTAAGACATAATTAGCAAAATTTTAAAAAAAATTTATGCAACCACTAATAATTCTCTCTATAGGATCTGAGTTCTAAAAAATGCAGACAACATGTAACAAAAAGATTTTAAGAAAATTGAAATGGGCCTGGCATGTTGGCTTATCCCTGGCTCAGGAGGTTTAGACCAACCTAAACAATAGTGAGACCCCATCTCTACTAAAAGTAAAAAAATAAGCTAAGCAAGTTGGCACATGCTTATAGTTCCAGCTATTTAGGAGGCTGAGGCAAGAGGATTGCTGAGGTCAGGATATAGTCTGGCACAACAGTATAAACAAAAAAGATAATGAAAATGATCTGCCAAAAAAAATTGAGAGAATGTACAATATTATAAAAAGGAAGCTTTGTGATTTAAAAAATATCAAGTGGGTAGAAATGTAAGTTTTAAATATTGCAGGGGGTGGATAGAGGAAGAAAATAAGCCTTTTTTTCAAGTTCCAAAAATATTTTCACAATGTGTTTATTCAATTGTTAGATTTTTATTAAAAGCAATAGAAATTATGTCATCTTTTTGTACCTTTTAATGATACATTTGCATTATAGTTTCAGTGTACTCCATCTAAGTTCAGTAAGCTTTCTAAGTTCTGAAAGTCAAAAATAAAAGATTTCTTTAGTGCTAACTAAACATTTCTAATTGTAGAAGTTAATGTATTTATTTGGAACAGATTGTGTTTAAATTTGACAAAAATACAATATGTTGCACCTTGGCCACAAAACAAAAAATACATGCACCAACCTCCAAAATAAGTGAATAAAGAATAAATTTATGGAAGGTATTTGAAAGGAAATTTCTTTAAAGCATGTCAGTTTTGGAAATGGAAAATTACTACTATATTGGTATACCATAAAAATATACAGCTACATGAAAAAAATACACTGGATATTTTCCCAGCAACTTCATTTTTCTGAAAAGGTGATATTGGTTCTTTTCAGAGTTAATACTTTAAACTTAAAAAATAAAAAAGCAAGGTCTCCAAAGCCCATCTTTCAGGTAACTACAAGTCTTCAGACAGTAACCTCAAGAACAAGACAGAATTTCAAAGAATAAGTTTTTTTTTTCCTTTCATAACTCCAGATTCGATTATAGGCAAGAACATGACAACTTAAAAGTCAATCTTAAAAGACACTTTAAAGAACACCTGTCAGGTGAAATGGAAAGAGCTCAGTTGTACCTAGCCAAAATGAACATCACACACCTAAATAAAACATTCATGCATGGGGACACAGCTAGTCCTAATCCGTCTGTTGTTGAAAAACATAGAAATAAAGTAAAAGAAGAGATGAAATAAACAGTCTAAATCTCCCTCTAAAGGAGATTTTTCTGTTCAGCCTCTGTGTCAGCTGTTCTAAAAGGATTCGACTGCTGCCCTTATCATGTGCTTTACATTCTAATTTTTTTGTTTTGACCATTTTCTCCCCTAAAACTTGGTGCATTTTTCTGATGACTTGTTTGTTGTTACAAACAGATATTCAGTGTTACTAAAATGTCAGTAGATTAAAAAGGCAAAGTAAACCATACTTTAAGTTAAAATTAAACCAGTTTTCACACATATTTCCATAGATGGAAAAAAGTCTTGTGAGATACATTATCTCTTTTAATAACAGCAATCTGCTAGTGAATCATCAAAGAATATAACTTGATAGAATGACTTACAAACCTGGCCAATAAAAATATACAAGTGATTACCGGAAAATTATCAGGCTACGTTCTCAAGCTTTGCAATTTTTATGAATTGAACATAATTATTGTATTATTTATTTATATTTGAATAAATTATATTCTTATAATTACCTTTGCCACCATAAAATAAAATACCAATCAGAGATGGTAGTTACATAGACATATAGACTAAGGTCAGAATTAAATACTGAGTTGGTCTAGGTATTTGAATTTGTCACTCCTAACACGTAAGCTTTGAGTAATTAAATTGGTCAGCTATGTAGAATCTTTTACTCCTGAAATGGGGTTATTGTGCAAATATGGTCAGTTCCCTAATAATGTGTTCATTCATTTCAAATAGTTCAACACTTTTATTATTTGAATACTATATATGTGTTAATACTGGGAAATATTATTAAGAAACATTCTCATCGCTTATTGAGTGTATAGTTTAATGTGGAAGGATAATAAATTTGTAGGTTCAGTCTAATATTATGCACATTGCATCACTTTTTTGTTCATAGAAAATGTAAGGCTTTTAGTAATTATTAATATCAATGTGAGCGCTAAGTGTGATGAGTCAAGTAAGTACAGGACCAAAATGTACTGACAAATAATATATGACATTTCTAAGCACTGATCAGACTGCTCCATAATCAATGTATCCCAATATATCCAAAACTTTGAGGGCTAGTAAAGATAATAAAGGAACAATACAAAAGTTATGTAATGTGGTGAAATAGTGACTTAGCGAATCAAATCGGTTTAATATTTGCCCTATTTTTAGGAATTTATGTGGTCTCCAATTTCTTCAATTCAATAAACATTCTTGTATGCACATTTTTTTTACTTGAGTTGTTACAATAAAATTTAGATGTAGAATTTTTAGGTCAGAAAGAATATACTTGGCAAATGTTGGTGCATATGGTCAGATCAGATTTCTTGAATAATGGTATGTTTAACTCTTACTGATGTTACATGGGAAACATCATTATGTTTTAGAGAAAACTCCATGACTGCACTGTCAAATAAAGTAGCAACTATCATTATAGATTTATTCAAATATTAATTTTAATTTAAAAAGTTAAAATTCAGTTTCTTAGTCACACTAGTCACATGGCAAGAGCTAATAATCATCTACGGCTAATGGATTTCATATATGATATAAAGATATGGGAGCATTTCCATCATCCTAGAAAGTTCTTGCAGCACTTCTCTGTAATAGATTTCTGACAATATGTTTAGCCCTTTTCTCTCTAATGTGATAAAGTCGTATTTAGTTTTACATTGTAATGAGGTTGATCACATACATGCTTTTTAATTTTTTTATAGTTTAAGAAACCTTTACAATTAAAGATAATTAATCCTGCCTGTTAAATGTTAAATCCTTTATTAAGTTTCCATATAGAAATGATTATTGTTACCAATGTGTGGTAAAGAAGGCGGTTATAGAAGTTGTTTAAGGATGAAAGACACTAAAAGTTTCTTTTACTTTGACTGTTGTTCTCTCATTATATTATCAAACTCTCAAAAACTTAAATTATGAAAATTATTTATTAAAAATCCATGTCTTTGACAGATCTGGGAATATTTCATGTGACACATAAGGTAAGAATCTAACATTTTAACTTACCTATGGAAAATCACCTACCTGTCTATATAATATTTATAGAGATATTGATATTTATAATATTTCAAAAACACTCCCAATATAATTTTCTAAAATTTCAAATATATCCCAGTCTTTTTCTAGAAGTGCTTATTTAGTTTCATTGGCAAATCTACTTATGTACTGTGCTGAGTTTTGTGAAACATGTTTCAAAATATGCTTCAAAATTTAGTAAGACTACTTCCCCACTATATAAATATCCTTTGTCTTAAATTACCTCATTATTTTCACATTCTTTTTCTGAAGGTTATGTCTGGTTATGTCTACATTAAGTTCAAAAATGAAAGTAATTTCGATTATTTTTCAAATTATACTACCTTTTAAATTTTGATTTAAGGATGTATATCTTTTTTTAGAATATTACATTTCATCAAGAGTTATATTGCGTGTCTATATTCATTATTTTTTCTTGGTAGAATTGTACTTTTTTTTATGTGCATCCTGTACTTTGAAAATAATATCCCTAGCTATACAAATTATCAAACTGTCTAAACTTGAATATTTGAGTCTAATTTGCTAAGAAGTATTGGTGATTTAAAAAAAAAATATTACGTTCATCTTGCAACTGAACACAATCAAGAGTTATCTTAAGGGTGAATAAGTCTCAAAAAACCCCCAAAAAACCTATTTATTAGTTTTAATAATTTACCTTAATAATCCTGGATTTTTAATGCACATGGTCGTGTTATGTGCAAATGATGATACTATTAGGAGGAAAAAAATCCCATGAAATAAAGTCATTTCTGGTGATGTTGAGTATAGAAGCTTCAGCTTCTTTATTGTGGAAATAGTTCAAATAGATGATTTCAGTACAGTGCTCTTGTCTTCATAATTAATTTGTCTAGACTAGGCAGTATTGTCCCATGTGAGAGTAAACTTGTGCTACTTTTATAAATCTGGCTTAAAATAGTAAGAAGCAATCCTACATTTTACCTTAAAGCCCCATTGAACTATTAAATGCTGTTTATCAATGGTAGGAAAGGAACATCCTATTTATTTGTGGTCTATCCATGCATCCTTCCTTAACCTCCCAGCATAGGGACTTTTGATGAAATATCCCAAAAGCTCTTTAATTTTCTTCCTAGAAAACCAAACCACTTTCTCAGGAAAGGAAGGTTTGCATCAGTTTCAAGTGTCTCGATCAAGTTATCCAAAGCATTTTGTATCTGGAATTTTTTTCTTGAAGTTATGATCTGCTACCTTTTCATTTTGCAGTTTCACTGTTGATTAATATTTGTTTTGTGTGTATTTTTAATTTGTTGTCTACTCCCTTTTTCTTTCTAGACTTGTGGATTTTTTCTTTTTGCAGAGACGTTAAATGAAAAACTGTGGATAAAATTAACATTAATTTATTTCGTTTTGTTTTTGTTTTTTTAGGGACAGAGTCTCACTCTGTCACACTGGGTACATTGCTGTGGTTATTATCATAGCTGACAGCAACTTCAAACTCAGGCTCAAGAAGATTCTCTTGCCCCAGCCTCTCATCAAGACGACCAGTGAATTCTTCTATTGTAGTAGAGATGCAGCTCACTCTTGCTCAGGTTGATTTCGAACTACTGAGCTGAGGCAATCCACCCACCTCAGCCTCCCACAGTGGCAGGACTACAGGTGTGAGCCACTGTACCCAGCCAGAAATTTAACAGAGTTTTAATGAGCAAAAAACAATATGCAAATCAGGCAGACCCCACACCAAAATAGGTTCAGAGAGACCCCATGTTGCCCTGTGCCCTGAGAGGATTTATGAACAGAAAAAGAAAAATAACAGAAAATGGACATGAAGTACAGAAGCAGCTGAAGAAGAGCTGCTGGTTGCAGCTCAGCATTTACCTTATTTAAATATGATTTGAACTGTTGGTCACCTGTAGAGTATACATATTTATATATGACTCTTTATACATCAATTAGGTTACAATTCGCTATGTACAGAGAAACTTTCAACCCAAACTTAAAATATGCCAGGAGTCATCTTTAGGCTAAAATTAATTTAGCAGGGGATAGAGAATTTTATTATTCTCAGCTTCACCCCCTAAAACTAATAGTTTTGGTATTTATCAGTCTTCTAATTAAGTCTGCAAAACACTGCAATTCCCAGCTAACCTCTAGCACTGTTTCAGATGGCACTAACTTTTTACAGAAATGTTGAATTTTGTACTTCTAATCATGTTGATAAGATGGCATATGAAACCACCTAGTTATCTTCAGCCTTACATTCCTCCAGATATATTAACCTTTTTTTCCTACTTGTCGTCCCACAATTAAGCTTGTTGCTGTCTCTGTTTCCTGATGAATTCTATCCCAGCTGAAAGGCCTCCTAGAATAGAGAAAAAATTTAAAGTAATCTGCACTTTAAAATGTCTCAATCCCGGGCGGCTCCTGTGGCTCAGCGAGCAGGGCGCCGGCCCCGTATACCGAAGGTGGCGGGTTCCAGCCCGGCCTCGGCCGAACTGCAAAAACAAAAAAACAGCCGGGCGTTGTGGCGGGCGCCTGTAGTCCCAGCTACTAGGGAGGCTGAGGCAAGAGAATCGCTTAAGCCCAAGAGCTGGAGGTTGCTGTGAGCAGTGTGACGCCACGGCACTCTACCCAGGGCGATAAAGTGAGACTCT
>CAUYON010081387.1:0-37314 GCA_963573935.1 Arctocebus calabarensis
TGTAGTCCCAGCTACTCGGGAGACTGAGGCAAGAGAATCGCTTAAGCCCAAGAGCTGGAGGTTGCTGTGAGCAGTGTGACGCCACGGCACTCTACCCAGGGCGATAAAGTGAGACTCTGTCTCTACAAAAAAAAAAAAAAAGATGGTAAATTTTGTTATGTGTATTTTACCATAATAAAAAATTAGAGTAGAAAGTGATTTTAAAAAGGTAGTAACAAGACTCTCATGTACATTGAGATGTATTCAGCTCATTCACTCTGTGAAGGACTCAGCAGGTGTTAGAACTGGCTCAGGGAGGGCTTGGAGTGCAGGTGCTGATACAGGGTGATTGGAGGCAGGCAGAGCCTCTGCTGGACAGAATGACTGGAATTTGTGGGTCTGTGGAAGTGCTCCCCTCAGCACCCATGGTATGTGGAGCCCCAACTGGAGGGTGTCCTCTACACCAGTGGTTCCCAAGGTTTTTGGCACTAGGGACCAGTTTCATGGACGACAATTTTTTCTAGGGAAGGGGTAGAGGAGAATTGGATTCTCATAAAGAGAAGCAACATAGACACCTGGAATGTGCAGTTATAGTTGGGTTCACCCTGTAAAAATCGAAGCCACTCCTGATCTGACAGGAGGCAAAGCTTGGGAGGTGGTGCTGAGTGAGAGCAGCTGTGAACACAGATGAAGCTGCTCACCCCTGCCATGAGGCCCAGCTTCCAACAGGCAGCTCTAGGTCGAGACGAGAGTTTCTCATCTTTTCCATTATTGCCCCCTAAGGAGCCTTTTTAGACATTTTTTTCCTGATTGTCCCCCAATGAAATCTTTAAAAATTTATTTTGGCAAGTGAAAATTGTGTGTTCTTATGGTGTACCCCCATGACCTCTTACAGCATATCCATGTCCTCTGAGGCATGGGTTCCCCTCCTGCACACAGGCATGGTTCTCCCAACTCTGACTTTAGCTACCACTGTGCTCCCCTTTTCTCTTCCTTCCCTCAGAATCCCTGGGTATTAGCTGGTGATTGTTTCACATTTTCCCTGCATGAGTTACCTTTCTTTGTGGTCTGTGGGGGCCTGAGCATGAGGGCCCTGAGCCCTGCTAGGCTGGTGAGGCCATCTGGGGAACCAGGAGCTTCCCACAGAGTCGGTTGAAGTATTGAGTATGAGTACGAGAATGTCATTCCCGTCCTGGCACGTGCCCTCCACTACACCCCTGTCTGAATTAGGATTAACTGATCTGAGCAGCTGAGGAAAGCCCTAGAATCAGGTGGCCTTGATGGGGAGGAGCCTGACTTTCTTGTCTTGAGTTTTGTATTTTGAGTCTTGTTGAAACGTGGTCCTGGAGTGTAGGAGAGTGTTCTGGCGGAAGTTTGGGGCTGGGAGAGTAGACTGGCTGTAGCTGCCATAGCTCTGGGGACACTTGCTGAAACAGTCACCTGGCATTTGGTGGTGCTATATGCTATTGGCTGTGTGCACAGGAGCTGCTAAGGTAATCATGGTGGGAGGAGATTCAGCCTTGGAGTTGCCAGTGGTGCAGAAATAGGTCTGTGTATGGTGTTGGAGTGGGGGAGAACTAGGTAACTGGGGTCCTGAACGTCCCTTGGTGGCTGTGTTGACTAGTGTCACTGGCCCATCATGCGTGTACTGAGTACATGTCTGGCCCTGTGCAGATGTCATTTTGGCCCAGGTGAAGGTTATTCCTTTAAGATGTTATGACAACATGGGGTGTAAGCATAGATGCACCTTTCTCCAAAGAGGTGGTCGGTAACTCTTGGACTCCCAAGGAGCACAGGACTGGAGCTACCTGGGAATGGATTCTGCTGTAGACACGGAGAGGATGATGAGTCTGAAGCTCGTTGGGCAGGAGGCAGAGGCGGACCTGTGAAGCTTCATGCCTCACCAGTTTGGAGTAGGTGCTTGGAGTGCCAAGGAAACCTCAGATGATCTCTGTGGCTTGCCTCATTGCCATCGCAGTACCCAACAGCAAGGAAGGGGGTTTGGGGGTGGGCGGTCTGGGCATGAATCTCTAAGTGCTTGTCACAAACAGCCTGAGATCTTGAGTTTTATTCTTGAAACTCACACAGTCTTTCATCTCCCCCTTCTTGTCTGTGGCTCTGGGTATAACCAGTGAGCACACCAGTCGTTGTGTATCAGTGCTGTAGTTTTGATGCTCACACACTCCAGATGCAGAGCCAGGGAGGAGAGAGCACGAGGGTGTGAAATACACATGAAAAACAAGTTCGATTAGCAGGGGAGGGGCCACGTGTGAAGGGGCTTCAGCAGAGGGGCAGGGACTGCTGAATCCCTGCGAACTGGAGCAGCTCACAGGCCTGGCAGGAGCCCCACAGGAAGGGGCTTTTCTCTTGTTTGGAATGTGACCAAGGCTAGAAAGAACCAACACTGGGCAGGTGGGATGGGCCAGTGGAGTGGCAGGGCGGAGAACGCTGAGTTCAGCCTGGAGGGGGTGGTCAGTTCAGGGGCCTGAGGGAGTGTCAGGCTTAGGGCATTGTGTTCCACAGTGTTTCATTTGATTAGTGGGGACAGATTGTTCAGGCAGTGTTTGATGAGACAAAGAATGGGACTTTGGAGGGTCTGTCATGGGTACTGGGGAATCTGTGATCTCTTATCTAGGTCATGCGGGGTAGAGTGGTTCTTGGCAGAACACTTTCCTAGAGCACCAGTGGGGGGGACTTCATAGTTGTTTCTGGGATCTCAGGGCAAAGTTCGCCCTCGTGAGATAGCCAAGGGCTGGCAGGGCCTGCCCAGGTGTCTGGGGAGGCAGCAGACCTTCATAGGACACTGCCAGGGACATAGGGGTGCTCCTCAAGAGTCCCCATGGCTGGCTAAGAGCTTTTCCTGATGCTAGGAAAAATTGTGACTTTGAAACAAGCACCACAAAAAGGGATTCGTGGGGTCCTCTGGGATGCTCGGCACCTCTGCATGTTCCTCCTGGGGTGTGATCATCTACAGTGCCTGTGCTATTCACTGAGCCATCGGACAACTCTATAAATTATAGAACACTGATGGCAATGCAAAAGATTCCAGTCCTGGAGAGGCAGATGGTTTGTCCTTCAGAGGTGCAGCTGATCTCTCCCCACACCCTCAGCCCCATCCTGCCTATCACACATACCACCACGTGGGCCTTGTGAGAGACTCTGACTTTATGCTCCTTACCAAATTCATTTCTTCATTTCTCCGGGCTTTATGTGTCTGTTCTGTGAATTCTTCTTTGAAGTCCATTTTTAATATCGTATTGGTTCCCTCATTAATTAATGAGTTAAATGTGACACGGGCTCATTTATATCTGTAGGAGTTATGCTGTTACCCTTTGAGGAACCTGACAAATAGTTGGCTGTGAGAGCTGGCATGCCAGCTAGCAGGCAGTGTTTGTCCCAGCAGCACTGACAGGGAGGCAGTGTGGGAGGGCCCTGCTATCTTCAAAGGGAGGGCAGGTATGTGTCCTGAAACTTTGTTCTTTTTTTTTTGAGACAGAGCCTCAAGCTGTCACCCTGGATAGAGTGCTGTGGCATCACAGCTCACAGCAACCTCCAATTCCTGGGCTCAAGCGAGTCTCTTGCCTCAGCCTCCCAAGTAGCTGGGACTACAGGTGCCCGCCACAACGCACGGCCATTTTTTTTTTGGTTGCAGCCGGTATTGTTGTTTGGCGGGCCCGGGGTGGATTCGAACCGCCAGCTCAGATGTACGTGGCTGGCGCCTTAGCCCGTTGAACCACAGTTGCTGAGCCGAAACTTTGTTCTTTTTATAGTAACTTTTTTTGAATATCCATTTACACTCTCCAAACTTTATTTTCAGATTATATTAATCTTGAAGGTGGAGAGGTTTGAATTGCTCTGTACTGTCAGCTGTCCTGAGGGTTGCGGCTGGTCCAGTAGGGCATTGGGCCTCTACTGCAGGTCTCCAAACAGCCTGTGCTGGGTGTCTGCTTTGGCTGCGGAATGAAGGTGGTGTTTGTGACTTCAGGAATCACTTGTGCATGATCTAGCTGGGCCTGAGTGTGCCTGTGGAACTTCTCAGGTCTTCTGTTACTGTGTGTAGCCACCTACCTACCCACCTGGAGGCTGTTACAACATCTACCCTAACTTTCCCTGAACATTTCCTCTGTCAGGGGTGGGTGGGAGTCAGCTTTTCTGAGCCAGTGATGAGTGGGCTCACGCCTAGAGCTCTGACTGTTGGGGCTGGGCAGCCAGGGCAGGTGTGTTGTGAATTTTCACAGGGACCGTGCATGCACCTGCCCCACCTCTGTGCTCCCTCTGTCCTGTGGTGACTGCCCAGGGTCCCCTCCAAGTAGTTCCCTGCATGCTCTTTCGGCTTCCTTCCCCAGTGTGGGCTGTGTCTTGGAAGGTGACATGCAGGAACCCTGGGACGTTGAGTTCAGGGTCCTTGGTGATCTGCTTCATGTGGAACCACACTCTGGAGAGCACTTGGGTCCTGCTGTCCATCTAGGTGGGCAGTGTCTGTTCTTGGTGGGCTTATCTGTCCAGCCCCAGCCAGAGGATTAGGAAGCAGATGGGTCTCATTATGGCCAACACCCCAGTGGCCTCGTCCTTCCTCCACCCCAGTTGACTGCCTCGTCCTCCCTATCTGTGTATTGTCACAATCCTATTTCATGCCTAGTGGCCCTCACTAAACTTTTTAGGCCTATTTTCCTGGGGCTGCTCTCACAGGTCCCAGTTCCTCTGGTGATTGTGCTGGTTCGAGTCAGCCCACCCAGGGTGACATGTGGGTCTGGTGTGCAGCACCATCTGAGGCTAGCATTTCGGACACCCTGGCCTACATGCAATGAAAATGAGTATATCATGCTTGTTTGCTGAGCTTCTGTAATTTCTCTCTAGTTTCCAAAATAGCCACTTCACAGACATCAGAGAGCTGCTAGGCCTTGCGCCGGCCCTAGCCCCTTACTCCTCTTTCCCTTTGGAGGGCCTGCGTGCTGATAGGGAACTGGTTATTGGGCAGTAATTTTACTTTTATGTCTCCACTCATTGCTTTGTTTCTTTATTTGCTTTTCATATTAAATTGTTCTTTTGATAATTAAAAAAATTTCTTTCCCTAGTATTAACAGGAAATTTCCTTGTTTAAAAAATATCTGCCAATTTTCTGATAAGGTAATTGGTTATTTAGAGTAATAAAAAACTTCTGGACCAATTATATTTTTAAGGGAGCAAATTTAAATTCTAGGAGTGGTCTCAGGTTTAAAACTTGGTCTTTCAGCCTCGCAGGCGAACACAAACCCTATAGTCACATGAAAGCAGCTCTTGGTCAAGGTTGCCGGCTAAGAATATTGAGAGGGAGCCCCACTCTTGTTATGGCACCTGGTAGGCTGGGGCAGCCACAGAGAGACCACAAAACCCTTATTGTCACTGCAGCCTGGTGGTCACATGGCCTTCTCATTTAACCTCACTATCACCACCACTGTGAGGCTTTCTCTAGCATATGGTAGTGGATTCTGTGGCTGGCAGGGAAGAGGGCACCATAGAGGCAGGGTTATGCCCCTGCAGAGCAGGCAGAGTGTTCGGTGCTGACAGATGCATTTGGGGGCGGTGGCAGGGGCTGGGCAGGAGCCTGACAGAGCTGGCAGCTGGACTCTGCAGACAGTTCCAGAAGGCTGGGAGGGGCCGGGACTGATTTCAAAGTCCAGAAAGCTGCTTAAGAGCAAAGAGGAAACGAGAAAATGTTAGTCATGGGATCTCAAAAAGCTTAGAATGCGTGCCCAGTGTGGGGGCAGTGGCCATATGGCCCTCAGCAGAGATGAGGGCACCTTAGGAGCAGCCCGCATGTGCCTGACCTTGCTGCATGTCAGAAAAGGCTTCTGGCCTGGACCACACCCTGGACATCTGTCCTTCCACAGTGAGGGGCACGCTGTAGCTGTGGATCCCAGGACTCCTTCCAGAAGCATCTGCAGAGTCTTGGTACTGTCAGACTGTTTTGTCAGTATGAAGAGCACTTGGCACATGATGTGACTTTCCTCAAAGGAAGACATTCATATGCAGGACTTTTGTGGAGCCACAAGCGCCAACCTGGTGCCAGGCACACAATCCTCAGGAGCCCACAGGTTTGCAGGGACAATGAGGCCAGTGATGGCGCTTCACATCCCAAGCAGCTCCTCCTTACCAGCATCTGCCTGGGTCTGCACATGGAGGCCAAGGCTCAGAGCAGGCTCGGGCTTCCCTGAAGGAGGGATGCAGAGCCAGGAGAGTTCACGTGACTGAGCGGTGTCTCAGGAAAGGTGGGCAGGCAGTGAGGAGAGCCCTGGAGGTGGGAGGTGGCTGCATTTCCCTGCTGGCTGATCAGAGACATGAGGGGATCGGCCACTGCTCTGTGCTATCTCTGCCCCTAGTTGGACACAACGGCTTTTGAGCCAGAAGGTACCTGGTGATGACACTCCCACATTCCTGGCCTGGCCCTGTTGGCCAAGACGGAATGATAGACTGCTGGGGTCTGGCTGGGTTTGTCGGTCATGGGAATCAGCCCCAGCGTCAGTAGTGGAATAGTTCTGTCTGTGTCCAGAAACAGCCGTCCCACCACGAGATACTGAGCACTGAGTTTTGCCAGTGCTGTGTCAACACTGGCATAGCCAGGCTGTCTTTGGGGTGAAATCTGAAGTGACTCTGCATCAGGTCAGCATCTGAGTGCTTTGTTTGGTAATGATACTGCGGCAGTTTCTAGTGTCATCTCCTTTTTGAGACTTTATGGTCCTGAAGAATTTCTCCTCTTGTCGGTCCCCCTGCCCTCCCACTGGAAGGGAAAGGAAACTCTTTGTAGAGGTAAAATCTCTATTTCCTTTGAGGCTTATTATGCCTTGAAAGTGACTGAAGGACTCTTGGTAAATACTCAGCTAAGTCCTGAGTCCTCAAAAGCAAGAAGGCCCTGCCCGTCTCCTGAGCAGCCCTTGAGGGACTACCCTGTTCGGCCACTTAGCAGTTCATTCTACCCACACTTGTTCCCAGGGCACCACCTGCCACCCTGACTCAGGAGTCAAATGCAGCCATGACCTCAGTGGGATGTGCCATTATGCTGTGTGGCAGCCCCACGATGCCACTGCCAGTCTTAGTGGCACCTTCTTGTTTAGTTCTTAAAAGGGCCCCAGAAGAGGAGGGCCTTTTTCTCTTCAGTCCAGAGGTGGGGATCAGAAGTTGAGGAGGTGTGGTGTCCCTGGGTCCCTCAACCACTGTGTGCTGCTAGAGGCCCTGGGAGCTGGGGGATGATGCAGCACATTCCTGTGGTTTAGGAAAAGGTTGTAACTGCTCTTCAGAGTCAGGGGTCACCAATTTCGTAGCAAAGATATCCTTCACTCTATTAAAAGAACACATGGTGTCTCAGTGCCTGTAGCTCAGTGGCTAGGGTGCTGGTTACATGCACTGGGGCTGGCCGGTACGAACTGGCCCGGGCCTAACAAACAACAGTGACAACAACAACAACCAAAATAGCCAGGCGTTGTGGCGAGCGCCTGTAGTCCCAGCTACTTGGGAGGCTGAGGCAAGAGAATTGCTTAAGCCCAAGAGTCTGAGGTTTCTGTGAGCGTGATGCCATGGAGTCATGTCCTCGTCTACCAAGGACAACATAGTAAGACTCTGTCTCAAAAAAAAGAAAAAAGAAAAGAACACATGGTCATGCAGAATTTCTTCAGAGCCAGCGTCTCAGTGGCTTCAATTTGGATTTAAGTGACGAGCCCGTTGTTAGAGGGGAGCGGTAGATGGCAGAGGGTGTGTTGATGGTGGTGTCATCTTA
This sequence comes from Arctocebus calabarensis, assembly GCA_963573935.1. Classification (NCBI taxonomy): domain Eukaryota; kingdom Metazoa; phylum Chordata; class Mammalia; order Primates; family Lorisidae; genus Arctocebus; species Arctocebus calabarensis. Next base: position 7,730 of record CAUYON010081387.1, read on the forward strand.
ACACTGTGCTCCAAGCTCACTTTGGGGCCCCTCCTGCCATCCCGAGAGAGCAGGAGGAAGCCAGTTCAGGACAAGGCCTTCCCAGTCAAGCTTGGGAGTACTGTGGCCTTAGTGCTGGGAGTGAGCAAGGTCCTGTGCCTGTAGTCACAGAAGCTGTGCTGGGAAGCCGCTGCCTAGTGGTAAGCACATCCAGCTTGTTATTCTGAGTGGAACTGGCAGACAGAGCAGGCTCTCTGGGGTCCTGGGCCCTGTAGGTTGTTTCCAGAAGCAGGCCTGGCATGGACATTCATGAGCAGAAAACTCATTGGGTAGTGCTCTTACCTGAGGGGTGACTTGAGAAGGTGAGCTAGTCTCTGTAGCCACCAAGGGGAGCTTGGCAGCTGGGCTGGTTCTTCCAAGGAGTTGTTGAGGAGCAAGGTTGCTCACAGCGAGACATAACAGGCTTCCACATCTTCAGTGGGGCCTGCTGGTGAGGGCTGAGAGCCCAGGGTGGAGGGGGTGGGTCTGACAGGGGGCCTGGATGACCTTAGTCCCATACGGATGCAGTCACAGGCCACCACATGTGTGACTGTGGGGTGTATTTTAATTTCGCTTTATTTCTAACTTGATTGACTTCATTTCCACCTTTGCCTGGCGATTGGACCAGGTCTCGTGTCCCCAGTGCCTAGGGCAGGGGTGCTCACCACAGGGCTCCTGGTCTGTTTCATGACCACCTGGGGAAAGGGAGCCCCAGCAGCCCTCTGCCCAATCCCCATACTGTGTGGGTCAGAATTCCTGGTCTGCCCTGAGTCTGGCCACCTTATTCCTCTCCCCACAGGAGCATGTTCTGAATGAATTTTCAGAATTTTACAGAATTTTCTTTGCCAGCAGAATCCAGTCTTGGAACCTTTGCCCCCCTAGTTCCTCAATCTGAAGAAGCATCTGCTGAGCATTTCCAGGCTTGGCATCTGCCCTGAAGAAGCCCCTCATCATCCCTATATTATGCTCTAGCCTCTTCCAAATACTCCCTTCACAGGACACAGCAGGGACTTGTACTCAAAGCTCAAAGTAAATTCCATAATAAACTTTGTCTCAAACATATGGGCTTTTCTCAAGTGTAGCTTTCTGCCTCACTCAGCAGATTTACTATACTTTCTTCACCTTTCCTGGGTATTAGTTCCTTCTGTGGAATTTCATGGTGCTGACCCTTGGTCAGTTACAGGACTAGGGTGAAGAAAGAGTTGCTCAGAAGGGTCTACAGCGCAGGGGTGTGCACCCTGTCCACACCCCATCATTGCACTGGGCAGGTCCGCAGGCTTCAGAGCAGCCCCTTCACCTTTGGCTGGGGCTTCCAAGCCTGGGGGGGCCTCACTATACCAGAAGCCTGTCTACTTCAGGCCACCTTAGCGTGTAGGATGGTGGGGTGAGCTGGGGAGACGTAGGGAGTGAGGCTGGTGTTCTGGATGTCCCTGACTTGGCAGTTCAACCAAGTGACTGAGCTGGATTTTAATACTCTGCCATCTTCTCTCCCAGTGTCCAAGATGTATGCAGTGTGATGCCAAATTTGACTTTATCACCAGAAAGGTGAGGTGAGGCCCATGAATGGCGGTAGGGGCAGGATCGACTGGGTGGGGCTGCAGTGGGCCAGTTGGCCCCTTTCTGGGGAGAGCCCAGTTCTGTGAGGGGATGGATATTATAGGGCTTGCTATTTCAGGGGACTTAGAGAATCAGTGGAAAGCTCGTGTGATTCTGTGAGGTGCTGTCCCCTGCCGGGCACTCCCCAGACAGATCTTGCCCTCAGAGTCTGTCCTCAAATGTGCTGTGCTCACAGCTGCATGGAGACAGGGTGTCCTGGTCAGCAGGCGTAGGTAGCTGAGGGATGAGAAGCAGCCGCATGCAGGCACCCTCTCTGGGCCCACTCGGAGAAAGCAGCGCAGGTTGGCGTCAGTGGACATGCACAGGCAGTGGCCCAGCATGTTGGCCTCTGTGCACGCAGGGGTCATCTAGGGGGCACTTGTCCCCTGGCCCCTGCTCATTGCCTGTCCTCTGGCCTTACGCCCAGCACCACTGTCGCCGCTGTGGGAAGTGCTTCTGCGACAGGTGCTGCAGCCAGAAGGTGTCGCTGCGGCGCATGTGCTTCGTGGACCCTGTGCGGCAGTGCACGGAGTGCGCCCTGGTGTCCCACAAGGAGGCTGAATTCTACGACAAGCAGCTCAAAGTGCTCCTGGGTGGTAAGGCATCTTGGATGTCTCCCATGGAGACTCACAACCCTCTGTGGCTGGCAGTGCCCAGGGCTGCAGTGTCGTCTTCCATTCTCTTCTGGATTCATGCAGGAGCAGTTGTAGAGCCTGCTCTTCAGAGACAGAAATGCCATCTGAAGTGCTGCTCTGGACTCTGCTGAGGGCGTCCATCAGGGAGGAAGGGAGCCCAGGTGGAGTGCTGCCCTGGCGGTCGAGTCTTTGTGACCGTGGCCCTGGAGAAGTGGTCCAGAGACCAGCTAGTAGCACGATACAGACTGTGTGGTCTGTGTCATCTCCAGGGGTTACAGTGTGGGAGAAGGGGGCCTTCCAGAGGTTCAGTGTTTGTTCCCAGAGCCTCCACCCCTGGGCAGGCTGTCCCCAGTTCCCAGCTTCCATTGTGGGGCCTTGGGCACCCTGGCCTTCCCGCTCCATGGCTTCCTGGTAGGTGGCAGTTGGATTCTACTGTTTGGGTCCTCCCTGGTCTGCTCCTAGAATGTGAGGGTGGAGGGTTGTGTTCTTTGATCTAGGCCTTTGGGATGCATCTACTGTTCACTTTCTTTGAAAGATGGAAGCATTCTAGGAGCTGTGCAGGCAAGCAATGCCCTTTGTCTACCTGCCCAGCCCTCCCTCCATTGCTGCCTTTTCTGCTCAGCTGAAGGGGACCTTAGTACAAAGCTGCTGTCTCTTGCTTATTTTCATCTGGTCCTTTGTGTGCACATCTCTATATGCTGAACTCAGCTGGTGAGGGAGACGTGGAAAAGCAGCAGGTCCTGGTCTCATGTTTGTCTCTGTATTCTAAGGAGCCACCTTCCTTGTAACCTTTGGGAACTTAAAGAAAACCGAAACTATGGTTTGTCGTCTTTCCAACAACCAGAGGTAAGAGCCAGAATCCTACTTGTCGTTAGACAACATTGTCACAGGCTGTGGACTTCAGTCACACTAAGCTTGAAGGTAACAGGACTTGGACATTTCTGTCTGACAGGTACTTGTTTCTGGATGGTGACAGCCACCATGAGGTCGAGATTGCACACATCTCAACTGTGCAGATCCTCACGGAGGGCCTCTCTCCTGCAGGTATATGCTGGGTGTCTTTTCCCAGACAGGAGGGTTTGGTGCTACATGTAGGTGATGTGGAGCATGGCTCCAAGATGGCCTGCTTTCCTCTCGGGTGGGGCTTGTGTTTAGTCTGGGGCTTTGGAGCTGGTGGGTGATGGGGCTCACACTGGGATGAGGAAGGCCTGTTTGCCGGAGTGTGTCATGAGGCCTTTACTTTGTCTAAGTGCTCTGAGGTATCATTCCATTTACTGCTGGACTCAAACCAAGGACAAAGCTCTATACGCTATAACCTTGAGTCTCAGGAAGATCTGGAGTGGTAGCTATTCAGGAACCAGCACTTCAGCCCCACTGTCACTGTCTCTGCCTGCCAGGCACCTGTGCATACTGAATTCTGCGTGTGCACCCCTGTGAGCTTCTGGAGGACTAACTCCAAGCCGGAGCTTACCCACTACCCCTGCATGCCTCGGGAGCCACTCCCACCACAGATTCTCGTTCTTCCTCTGTAAACTGCAATGTGCTGTGACCTGATGGTCTTACCTTCTGCTCTCTCACTGGCTCTTGATTGTCCTTTCTCTCTGCTGCCTGTCACCTTCTTGATGTAGAAAAAGACATTCACAGTTATACCAGCCTCCGGGGGAGCCAGCCTGCCTTTGAAGGTCAGCCTCACCCTCTTCCCTGGCTTTCCCCAAGTGGTGGGCTCTGCCCCTTCTCTTGCCATTTTATTTCTGCCCATGGGGTGTTCATGCCAAGATCCTCTGTAAAATTCATGTTCAGTTGATTTGAGATGTTGGGTCTACTATGTGGGTCTGTCGAGCCTAAATGAAAATATCCTTGCAAGAGAAAGGGTATTTGCTCATTTCCTTTATGGGTGTATGGGGGCAGGGATGTGGCTCCCTAGTTGTCAGCCTCCCATCAGCACCTGCCACTCTGAAAAAACTCTCCCACTGCTGCCTGGGGGCCTCTTGGGATCCTTGGACTCTCTCAGTGCTTCTGAATGATGAGGCAGGAGGGCGACTCCAATGTCCCTGGAGCACAGGCAGGTGTGGAGCCACCATGGTAGCCATTGGCAAACTGCAAGGGGAAGAGGCCTCAGAGGAAGAGGATAGGGACTGGAGAAGCTGCTCAGCTGACCCTTTTGCCTGGTCCTCCCAGGGAGCCCAAGGCCCGAGGCTCAGGAACACAACTCACTACAGTACGCTCAAGGCCCTTCATGCAGTGGTGGCTATTGGTGGAACCTTGTGCACACACGTGGGCTGCCCTTGGCTGGGCTCCTTGGCAGGCCCAAGATGCTTGGCGTGCCCACTGGTGCCAGTTTTGGGAGTGCAGTACGCCCCACTCTGCCCTGTGTTTTCTAGACTCCCTGGCACCCCACCCCTCCAGAATAGCGCACACTTGTTCTTTGAGGGCCAGATAGTAAATCTTTGTGGGTCACATACTACCACAAAGCTCAGAGGCAGCTACAGACCACAGGGCAACAGATAGCCACAGCAATGATCCAGTAAAACTTGATTCACAAAGCAGGTGGTGGGCAAAGCTGGGGTCGGCCTGCTCCAGACACAGGTGGGAGCTCCCAGAGACATCAGACTGACAGGCTGAGTTTCAAGGGGAGTCTGGGCTTTCAAAATACAACATGCTCATGAAAGCATGCCTGATGTGGGCTCGCAGGGCACAGCACTTGAAAGGTATGGTAGTGAGAGTGGCTGATGTGCCTGCTGTGGGCTTGGTGCCCACTCCAACAAGCGGTAGGGTTGATCCTTGGTTTTGATCCAGAGATAATGTCTGACTAAAATCTCCGAGGGGTATATGACTTCTCAAAAGGGATTTTTCCTCTCAAAGGCACGAAGTGCAGGTTCCTGCAGTTCCAGGTACTCGGGAGGCCAAGGCAGGATAGCTTAAGCCCGGAAGTATAAGGCTGCAGTGAGCTATGATGATGCCACTGTACTCCAGCCTGGGTGACACAGCAAGACCCCTTTTTCTCTAAAAAAGGAACTTTACAAATCTGTAGGTCAAATTCACCACAGTGCTTAGCCCCATAGGTCTTTCCCTACAGCCTTGACTCTGAAGGGCTATTTCTGTTCCTGGAGTGTTTCTTCTTGGAGCAAGTGCTGGAATTTAGTTGTGACCGGAGCAGCTGGTCATGGCCCAAACACAGGGTATTTGTGGGCTACCATGTTGGGTTTGGGAGAACAGCATTTTCCTGGTGTGAGGCCCTTGTCTGTACTGACAATCTCCATGCTGGCCCAGGTGCTCAGTACCGAGACAAGTGAGGCCTCTGACCTCTAAGTGAGAGGCCAGCTTGCTTGGCCTGTCTGCCAATGGCAAGGGCACTCCTGAAGTGGCCTGTGTACTCCTGCCAGCCCTGGATGCAGGTGGGTGTGACCGACTCTTAGCAGCCAGCTTTGTTTGGGGGGGTTTCTCTGAAGACAGGAATCCTCCCATGGCCAAGGGAACTCAGTAGTTTCTGGATTAGCTGAGAACAAGGTCTCTCACACAGCTCTCAGTGATGTGGTTCAACTTGTTTGTCCCAGGCTTCAGAGGCCTCCAGGCCAGGTGTTTGGTCCCATTGTGAACCTAGGGTCTCCTGTCAGAAAGGCAGGAGGAGACTGAGTTCACCAGGTGCTCCTTAGCATGGCCCTCACCGCCAGGTTGCTCCCTAGAGCAGCACACAGCTAGGGAGGCGTCCTGGTCCCTATGTATCTTGGTAACTTGGGGTCCCCTTTGGGCCTTCTTACTTTCTCTTTCCTCTAGGAAGCAACGCACGGGCCACAGGCATGTTGCTGCAATACATGGTGCCAGGGACAGAGGGTGTGACCCACCTGAAGCTGACAGTTGGGGAGGATGCAAATGCCAGCAGGAGACAGGCAGCTGCGTGGCTGGTGGCCATGCACAAGGTACCATGGGTGGGGCACTTCGGCATACAGCAAAGCCCACACTTCCCAGAGGAAGAGCTACCTCCTGCTGCACCCTCCCCACCCCACCCAGCCTGGCTGCCAACGCCAGCTCCTCTGAAGCGCACTTAGGGTCAGCTCTGACCAGGCATAGGACCAGTCACATTTTGCTTTGTTTATTTTTGGTCACCCTGCAGGCTGCCAAGCTCCTCTATGAATCTCGGGACCAGTGATTCCACATGTGAGCTGAGCCTGAGCACATTTGAGCACCAGGACTGAATGGAACAGCAGAGCCTGCTCCCTGCCCACCATAGGGATTAACCTCGCTCATACTAGGAAATGCAGTTTACATCGTATCTGGAGAAACAGAAGTATTCACTTACCTAGTGCAATATGTACACAGTTTATTAATGCTTTAAATGCTTTCACTACTGGGACTGTCAGTTCGTGGCTTCTTGTGCTTGGGCTGTGCATCCAGTGGCCTATGTCCAGGCCCCAGGTGACATCCTACTTTCATCTCCATAGCCACGAATGCCTCTGCATTGGTCCACTCAGACTCTGCTGTCTGGCTGGGCAGATGCTGCCATGGAAGATCATTTTCAACTACCGCTTGGTGGTTCTTAAAGTCTCAATATCAGTAAACTGAGCAGACTGTCCACCACCCCTTGTGGTGATGGAGAAACAAGATTTTTGAGTAACTTTTTCCTCATCCTGCTCCCATGAGGATCTCTGGCTTTTCATTTTCTGGGATCAGCAATAGCCTTCAGCTGTTAATTCTACGCCTCCAGTTGTTTGGTTACTACCCTCTGCTCACATTATTTCTCCCCCTTCATCGTTGTAGCTGTTGCCAACCGTACAATCTGGCTTCTAATCTGCACTTGTCAGAAAATTGTCACTGAAGTTTCTGATGCTGAGTTTCAAGTTCCCGTTGCAGACTGCATTTTTCTTCATAGATAGTGTTTTTCTCTAAAATCTCAATCTTATATTCTAAAGGCTTTTCTAGTTCCATTTCCAATTTCTGTTTTCATTTAGTTTCTCTTGAAAAGTTTCCTTAAAACAGCACTGTCAAATCCTTGTAATAAAGGCTAAAAAAGTATTAGTTAAATTCATTAGTCATTTGTTGGAAATGAAGATGTTTTTTCTAAGGCTTTAGTTGGCTTTGGAAGTGTCTGCTCATTAATGACATCCAAAATTTCACATGATGGCAAAAGTGGAAAACTGTAAAACCATCTCAGTAACCAATGGTTCATTTCCAGCTAGATCTCGAGCCTCGAGGGGGTTCTACATCCCCTCCCAGTGTTAAACCATGAATTGCCTTGTCCATTTCAGCTTCTTGGGGACACTTCTCAAATGCCATGACTTACAAGCTTTCTTCATCATCTTTAGCCTTTGGATTTACAGTCAGATTTACAGGGCTTAGCTTGGAATCTCAGTAGGGAACCATCTTGTTACTCCCATACGTTTGGTTTTCTCTCAGGGCATGCAGATATGTCTTAGTGTTATTAGTGACACTCACCAGCTTTACAAAATCTGTTCCCTTCTGCTCTGGTCCTATTCTTTATTTCCAGCAATGTCTACCAAGGACAACTGGCTTATAGTGATTTGTTCTTTTTCCTGTAAGACATTGTCTCCATCTGTGTCTAGGGAACCTGAACTAATTCACAGTTGAACATGCTCTGGGAATGGCTGGACTCATGATTCAAACAGGTGTTAGCAATACATCTCTTTATCTGGCCTTTCTGGAAAACTTCAGCAGTCTCCTCAGTAGATTTCAGTTCCACTTTTGTACATCCTGCAACATACATGTTATGGTTCTCTTCTTCATACAGCAATGTAGACTGTGGAGGTTGGGGTTTTATGGGGATCAAAAGGCACTTCTTTCAGTGGATCATACACATAACTACATATTTGGAAGCGGAGATAAATACACCACAGACACTATCTTCATCAACCTCTTCTGCTATGTAGAATTCTTGTGCTGTTGTCATATGTGCAAACTCTGGATCTGCTTGTTTGCTAGAGGGGTCTTTGGAATGGACAGAGCTTCCCTTCCCGGACGTTCTAGTGAGGCACCAGCTTCTCGCTAGACATCCATAGTGTTCCTACCATTAGATTAAAATTATATTGCTTAGCTCGGAAAGAGTCTGTACTGTTAAAGATCATGTCCAGTGAGGAAGCAGCCTTCTTACCCCTAGAGAACCAATCATTGTGTTTATCCACTTCCTGTCACAGAATATATAAAAAGAAACCATTTGGGGGTGGTGCCTGCAGCTCAGTGGGTAGGGTGCTGGCCCCCATCTACTGAGGGTGGCAGGTTTGAACCCGCCCCCAGTCAGCTAAAATGGCAGTGACAACTGCAACCAAAAAATAGCTGGGCATTGTGGCGGATGCCTGTAGTCCCAGGTACTTGGGAGGCTGAAGAAAGAGAATCGTTTAAACCCAGGAGTTGGTGGTTGCTCTGTCTTGGGGGGCAGGGGGAAAAAACCATTTTTGTCACATATGAGGTCACCTACCGAGGATTAGCCACATCATCAAAGAGCTCCTTCTGGGTAGCGTGAGTGCCAAATACTTGCTTAAAAGAAGTATTGTCTCCATTGGGGTTGGGTCTGCACTCAGGAGCATGAAGCCACACCCCTCTGTGAAAGCACGCCCTACATATCCCCACCTGGGTCTTTAAGGTTCATTTGGGATCCTTTTTTCATTGGAGGTTTCCCCAGTGGTTTAGCCCTCACGGGCTTCATGGTAGCAGGCTTTGTGCTGCCCAAATGTGCACACAGGATGCTGAGCTAGATCCTGTAGGCTAGCAAAGACAGCCAGCCACAGCAACTGGCTGAGGGAACAGGGACTCCACAGCTCAGGTGAGGAACACCAGGGTGTGCTGCTAGGAGCCAGCTTTACATTTTAGAATTTGTATATTATCTTGTTGATACTTAATCAGGGGCAGGAGAGTTCACTACTACTAAACCATTTTTAGCATAGTGTGTTTTTGAGTTTCCAGGCTTTCTACAAGGTTCTGGTGCATCAACATTCATTTCATTGGTTCTTCCACAGAAGTGATATGGGTAGTTGTAACTCAGGCCTCAGCAGGAGAGGAGCCTACCGCCTACAGCAGCTGGTTCACAGCACTTGCCTTAGCTTGTTGTTTCACTGACTGTTTACCTTATCACTAATTTTGGGCTAGGAACAATCCTTTGCCATTTCACTAAGGGGAAGGCACTGGCTTTGTGTTTTGTACTTTTCACTCTTTCACTTTATTAAATGACTGTACAGCAGTTTGTACATAAAGCTTATGATTAAAACCTATTTTGAACATACAGATGTGGTCCTACCCTGCTGTGTCCAGCCTACCTGTGCTCTCCTGCCGCAGCTCAGTCTGGCTCTAGAACACAAGACTCGGAGCCTCTGGGTGAGACAGCAGTTTATTGTGCACATTTACACGACATCAGCAGTGTTGGGGATGGCAGTGGCCACGTTCCTATAGCAAGGCTGCTCCACAATGGCATCACTTCTTACACACTATGCAAAATGTCAGGTGACTGACTACAGCATTGTAACACTGTATCAACGAGTCTATACATACATTTGTACATAAATTATACACGAGACTCATACATGAAAAATAAAGCCTAAGGGCCTATATCTTAATGAAGAGAAAGCAATTTCCAACGCAGTTCTGGTAGTTTTGAATGGTCTAGTCAAAAAATACTTTGGGCATATAAAAAGGCTGTGTGTATAGTTCATACTCCAGGGATGTGCCTGCCTTGCCCTGAGGCTGGAATGAGGGCCTAGATGATTGTAGCACAGCTGTGGGGGCCCTGACTCCAGCTCTCCTGCCCTTGCTGCTGTCTCTCAGCGGGCCCTCCTGACACTATGCATCCTTCAGGCACCCAGCAGCCTTGTCTGACTGGACCCCGCTCTGTGGCTCACATGGGCCCACATCTCCCACCACTCTTAGCCCCTTTGTGCCCTGGACTCCAGCATGTGGCTGTACTCAGAGAACTCCAGCAGCAGTGAGGGGAGTAGACTCACACCCTGCAGCAAAGTAGCAGTGAGTTTGGAGAAAGGGAGTGAGTGCTGAGGTGCTCTGGACTGGGTCATTTGGTTCAGGGTCCAGGGGCCCCGGGCATAGAAGCCCCAATGCAGCACCAAGTGGTCAACATTTGCCCTTGGGTGAGCTAGACCAATACCAGAACAGGAAGCAGAACACCCAAAGTGGCCTTGGAGGGTGGTCAGTTACTGAGGGACATAGACTTTGGGCAGGGCCTCCTTTGGTGACGAAAGGAAGAGGTTCATGTTGGAGGATGGGGCACGAAAAGGGATGGTGGCAGCCAGCCTAGGGATGGGGCAAGGCTGTAGCTGGCGACAGGCCCAACGGCTGTAGGTATTCACTGCTGGGGTGATATCTAAAATGAGTGACAGCCTTGGGGCCAAGTCAAGTAAGAGCTTTTGTCTTCACTGGCAACCAACAAGGGGGTAATCATAGGGCTTCTTATTAGCAACAAGGGTGGGAGTTTTGAAAGCTGGGTATTTATTTGGGTTTCCAGTAATTGGCAAAAATTCAGTCCTCTTGGCAGTAACCTCTCCCAGTTACAGGCAAACTGGAAAAAGGGCCTCACCTAGAACTGCAGAGATTCACATTGTGGACGCCATCTGCTAAAGTGAGCACCATTAAAACCGTTTCTAGCTTCGGCTTTCCTGGGTACACAGAATAATCTCTTCAGTGGCTCCTAGTGGCTGGCAAGACATTGCAGTGCTCAAAGGGACGCTTAGGCGAGTGTTCGCTGTCGGGGTTTGATCCGTGGATACAACTAGGAAGCAACAAGATAGGCAGATGAGGAGATGGCAACGAGCCAGAGTTGGGGCACCCAGGTGCCAGTCAGCCTGGGCTTCTTCCCTCCTCAGCTCAGCACTGCCCCTTCCCCAGCTGTGAGGCTCATACTTCCTTCAGGGCTAAACTCAGTTGTGACCTCTTCACTTGGGACCTCTCCAACTCCCTCTTTAAAGGGTGCCCCCACCCCAGAATCTCATAGCACTTCTACACCTAAAAACTTAGCTCTGTCTATAGGCTCCTAAGGATGTAAGGTCCTCGCTAGCACATGTCTCTGTAGGGCTCACTGCTGTGTGTACCTCACCTGGCAAATGCAAGCGGTCCAGGGAAAAGGCTGAATGACTAAGGAGCGTCATCTGCCAGCCCTACTGAGGCATGCAGAAGCAAAGCACACGCCGCGGCTCTGCCAAGGGCTGATGTGATTAGAGACAGAATACAGCTAACAACCCGCAAGCTCCTGCCTCCCCACCTATTGAATAAATGTCTAGGCTGCATTGAGGCTATTCTAGGGGTAAGACTAGCTACTGTCTGGAGTTTACCAGGAACAGAGCACACTGAGCAGCCCCTTTGTAAGAGCCAGTGCCCCAATAGTTAGCCCCGCAGTGGGCCTGGTCCCGGACACCTCCAGAGGTTCTCATGAACCTTCTGCCAACTCTGCAAAGCAGGTACTTGCCCGTGTTCACGGGGGGCCACTGAGGCTTAGAGAAAGGCAGGCTCCTGCCCTGGTCCCCAGAAGGTTAGGACCCCATGCTGTAGATGAGGACAGCTCAGCGGGCTTACCCCCAGCAGGTTTTTGGGCACATAGCCCTCCCGGTCACCGAGGCGAGCCCACCACCAGTCGGTCTCACTTTCATCCTTGCGCCTCAGGATGGTGAGGGCATCCCCTTCATGGAAGGACAGCTCATCACTATTCTGGGGCTCATAGTCCCACAAAGCATACACCACGCCTTTGTTCATCACACCCAGCTTCTCTTGCACTCCTGGGACCAGAAAACAATGGTCAGGCTTCAGTGGAGAATGTCTGCAGAGAGGAGCAGCTCAAGGAACAGGATGGATGTGCTGCTCTAAGTAGGCCTAGTGGAGGCCAGCAGCCAAAGCAACAGACCATTAGAGACCAAGCCTCACCTCCCGACACCCCCCAAACCCACGAGCTCCTAGTCTTAATGTGCTTACTCCTTCTATCCCACAAGATAGATACTGAGCTCCTGAGCCCAAAGGCAAAGTATATTGCTCTTTTTTTTTTTTTTTTTTGATACAGTCTTTCTCTGTCAGCCAGGGTAGAGTGCTGTGGCAACTTCAAGTCCTGGGCGTCAAGTGAGCCTCTTACCTCAGCCTACCTAATAACTGGGACTATAGGTGCTCGCCACAATGCCTGGCTAGTTTTTTTCTTTCTTTCTTTTTTTTTTTTTTAAGAGATGGGGTCTTGCTCTTGCTCAGGCTAGTCTCAAACTCCTGAGCTCAAGCAAGCCACCAACCTCAGCTTCCCAGAGTGCTAGGATTATAGGTGTTAGCACCATGGCCAGCCAGTTGTGTTGTTCTAAAAGTCAGTTCTTTTCTTTTTTCTTTTTTTGAGACAGAGCCTCAATCTGTCACCCTGGATAGAGTGCTGTGGCATCACAGGTCACAGCAACCTCCAATTCCTGGGCTCAAGCGAGTCTCTTGCCTCCGCTTCCCAAGTAGCTGGGATCACAGGCGCCCGCCACAACACCCGGCCATTTTTTTTTTTTTTTGGTTGCAGCCATCATTGTTTGGCGGACCCGGGCTAGATTCGAACCCGCCAGCTCAGGTGTACGTGGCTGGCGCCTTAGCCTGCTGAGCCACAGGCACCGAGCCCTAAAAGTCATTTCTTACCATGAATCCTACAACTTATACTAGGAACAAACTTGTAACAATCTGCAACTGAAGGAGCTCCACCTGCTCCTGGAAGGCAGGGAGCCAATCACACAGCTGAGCTGTGACTGCTGAGCCCACAGCTACTCGCTGAGTCCTAGAGAGAGACTCTTCTACAGGACATGCTGCATCTGGAGGCCACTGTGCTGAGTGCAGGGGAGTCTCCCTTCTTTGCAAGTGTCATGGTGACTTCAGTCTGCTCCCTACAGTGGCTGGACACCCTAGGGTTTGTGTACCTCCCCACCCACCCCATTCTGCTCCAAAGGCCCTAGAACTCGGTTGTGGGAACTACAGTGAAGAGGGCAGTAGCTGGCTGTTTTCTCACTTTATCCCCAGGATCTAATGTAAGGTGGGAAACACAGCAGGTCCTCATATTACCTGCGGGATGAAATGCCTTGTGACTGTTTAACCCTCAGATCAAAGAAGATGTTCCAGCTCTGGAAAAACCTAACCCTGGACAAACAGCTTAATTAGGACACAAGCTTAACTCATCAGATGGTTATGAGGACCAGTGGCCAAGCCTCCAGGCTACTACAGGGGTGGAGCTGGCCCTGCTTCCCAGCATCAAGCGCACAGGCAGAATGCTGCCCGGCTACCACACTCCACAGCGTCTCTGTCCCAAGGGGCAATATGTATGCCAAGCATAGCAAGTCATCTTTGCTTCCTTAGCACAGAATCCTAATAATATAGGTTTTCAAATATGTTTTCAGGATGAGAACAATGGCAGTGCAGCCTCCATTCAAATGAGACTTTTGGGCCATCCCTTAAAAAGGCAGGAGCTGCTCAAGAATTCTCTGCTGAAGTCAAACTCGAGGACTCCCCTGGCCTCATGCAGCCACTCTGTGGCTGTGCCATGGTGCCTAGCATCACTGCAGCCCCGAGGAAAGAACCACTGGCATGCTGCAGGCCTCCCCTACATACCATACAGAAACTGTGAGCACTGAATATAGCCTTCCTCCATCTCTTCACACTTGTCTGCAGCAGTTTCAATGTCACTGATGGTTGAGGCAAAAATGGCAGCGCCACTCTCCACCAGCTGTTTGCAGAGGTGAACACTGTTACAGGAAGCAGCACAATGCAGCGGTGTCCTGGAATCAGAATGGGTGTGAAGGTGTGGTTCTGGCACTGTCCCAAGGCTGCCTGGTTCCTGTGTGAAGCAACCCTCTAAAGAATTCTCGCAGAAGGTGCTGTGCTTTTTTGTCAAGCAAGCTTCTGTGGGGCTTTTTTGGGGGGGGCGGGCAGAGGACACCAGTTTTGTTCTGTCTGCTAGGCTGGAGTGCAGTGGTGTCACCATAGCTCACTGCCACTATAAACTCCTGAGCTCAAGTAAGTGATACCCTCCCTTAGCTGCCCCAGCAGCTGGGTCTACAGGTACCTGCCACCATGCCTGGCTAATTTTTCTAGTTTTAGTAGAGATGGTTTTCACTCTTGCTCAGGCAGATCTGGAATTCCTAAGCTCAAGTAATCCTCCCACCTCAACCTCCCAAACTGCTGGGATTACAAGCATAAAGCCCTGTGCCTGGCCACTTCTGTGGTTTTTTTTGTTTTTTTGAGACAGAGTTTCGCTTTGTTGCCCTCAGTAAAGTGGTGTGGCACTCACAGCAACCTCAATCTCTTGGGCTTAAGCGATTCTCTTGCCTCAGCCTCCCAAATAGCTGTGTCTGCAGGGACCTGCCACATGCCCGGCGATTTTTCTGGTCTCGAACCTGTGAGCTCAGGCAATCCACCTGCCTCAGCCTTCCAAGTGCTGGGATTACAGGCGTGAGCCAATGCGACCAGCCTTCTGAGTTAACAGCATAATTTCTACTAACAAATTGTTTTAGACCACATAAAAGTTTTGGAAGAAGGGGGGTAATGAAGGGGTTAAGAAATGGCCTATAAGTAGATTTCATCATATAGCAATGTGCACGTACATGATATACTGAAATGTACATTTAATCATGACTAAGAGAGTAAATTTTATGTGATGTACGTTTTACCACAACTCAGATACAGCAGAATGACAGCTGTCTCAAAGTTCAGAATAATCCCTACAGAGGACAAGTGAGCCCTGTTCCTAAAGGCAAGTGGAAAAGAAAAAACACAACCTCAGTGTCTGACAAAAGGGGAATTGCTGAGGTTACTTTCACCTGGAACACAGAAATTCATACATTCATATGGAATGCACAAAAAGAGGAAGACCAACAACTAGCAGAAGGCTCAGGCTACCACGTTAATGGCCAGGCACAGAAAGAGCACAGCCTAGAAAGACGTGCCAGGGAGCTGACAGCAGCCATGTCTCAGGGACAAAATGAGGGTGTTTGTGCTCTCTCCCAGGCTTCCCAGCCACCTAGGACCTGCATATTTTCCATCTGGAAAGTAGGGAAAAGTGACTGCGTGGGGGCCTCACCATCCATCACTGTCAGCAGCATTCACGTTGACCCCGAAGTCTAGCAGGAACTTCACAATGTGATGGTGGCCAGCACAGACGGCATTGTGCAAGGGGGTGATCCCTTCATCGTTGGGCTTGCTGGGATCCTCCACCTAGGACACATGGCACATAAGAGCCCACCCCAGCTCCCTTGCAGTTCCACGGGCAATAGTTCCAGCTCACCTCATAGATGACCCTTTGCACCAGGTCAAACTCTCCCTCCAGAGAAGCATCTAGGAGCAGCGCTAGGGGGTTAAACCGGACCCTCAGGCCGTGCCCTGTTCGCTCAGAGTTGGGCTTCTTCAGGTTGGTCCGTTTGCTCTATTAGGAACGAAGATGAAGCAAGCTTTCAATTGAAAGGTAATCTCCCAAAATGAGGTGAGCCCAAGAATACATACCTGGATAGTTAGAAGTGGCAGGAGCCAAAGTCTAAGGTGGCCCTACAACAGCAGTCCCTGGAGCAGCAGCAGCACTGAGGTAGCCACCCTAAATGAGGACCTGGCCACTGTGCCACCCATTGCCCCAGCCTGCTCTGGCTCGTACAGAAGGGCAAGGCTGTGTTTGGGTTGCCAGCCACTCCCATAGGAAGCAGTGCAGTATGTGATTGCCAAGCTGCGGAATATGACACCAGTCCCCAGAGAGAGCCACTCCTTCCCATCAACATTCAGCAGGGCTCTTTCTGCCAAGGCATCAGATGCCAGCAGGGAAGACCCCATTGAAGACTTACACTCTGCTCCATCAACACTAATCTCCTACCAGGGGCCTCCGTTTAGATGGTTCTTCCTTCCTGTCTATCTCCCCTTCCTCAGGAAAGCCCCTGACTAGTTGCCTGGGAAAAGCTCCTTTGTGCTGCAGCTGTCTGTGTGACCCCATGACTGTTCTCTCCACTGGGCCCAACTCAGGATGGCCGGGACCTGTCTGGCTCCTACTGCTCCTAGCACAGCCCTAGTCAAGGGAAGTGCCCCCAAAGTCCTGGCTATATGAATGACCAGGAAGGCCTGGCTTTGGCCTAGCAAGGACACCCACCGTGGAGGCTGCAGGAGGGTGTACAACAAGGGGAAGAGATGGCGGAGGAACTTGCTCTTCTCCTGGCGATGGTGCCTCAGCCACAGGACTTGGGACCTGTTCTGTGGAAGGGACTGTGGCCACGTTGTTATTATTGTCCTCCGCAGGCTCAGCAGTTTGGTGAGTGGTTTGGGGACAGATGAGCTCCTCTGGCTCAGGGGTAGGTAACTCATTGTCATTGGCATCTGATGAAGGGGCAGGCTCATCAGAGAGTGGGGCAGTGGGCTGCGGAGGGGTGGGCTCTTCCAGGTTTCCATTTGCATTGGTATTTCCATTGTCCACATCGGCCAAGGTGCCTATGAAGTCCTGTGAGGGGCTGGGCTGGTAGAAAGGGGTGCTCTCCATGCCGCCAGCCAGGGTATTGAAGCGCTGGTACAGCAGCTTCTGGATGTTAGGCCCACCAGGGCCCTCAGGCTCTGTGATAGAGCTGCGCTTCTTCAGAGGCCGGGGTGCGTTGGCCAGCTTCCTGCGGAGGGCCTCCAGGTCAGCGTCACTCTGGTAGCGCAGTGGAGAGTGCACGATGGGCGTGAGCTTGGTGGGGCTGAGCGGCCGTGGTAGGCTCTCCACGGTGCTGCCATCTGTAGGTGGGGCATGGCCATCCTGCTCTGCCTCTTTGTCAGCACATTCTAAAGATGGCTGAGGCTGTGACGTGCTTGTGGACAAGGACCCATGAAGAAATGGTAATGGTGATGGAGATGTTGAACCCGACGGTAAAACGGGTTTACCATATACTGGAGGAGACACAAAAGACAGGAGCAATTTCCCAGTGCTGCTGGGGTCTAGTCACTAGGCAGAGATGAGCTCCCAGAGACATGCAAACCTGCGGTTGTGGTTAAACTCAAGTTCTAACTCTTTTTTTTTTTTTTTGAGACAGAGCCTCAAGCTGTCACCCTGGATAGAGTGCCGTGGCATCACAGCTCACAGCAACCTCCAATTCCTGGGTTCAAGTGAGTCTCTTGCCTCTACCTCCCAAGTAGCTGGGACTACAGGCACCCGCCACAACGCCTGGCCGTTTTTTGGTTGTAGCCGTTATTGTTGTTTGGCGGGCCCAGGCTGGATTTGAACCTGCCAGCTCAGGTGTACATGGCTCGCGCCTCAGCCCGTTGAGCCATAGGCGCCGAGCCTCAAGTTCTAACTCTTAAGGAGACCTTCTGTTCCAAGAACTTCCACTGACTTCTTGTGAAAGTGCAGTGTCTCTCTAATGTATTTGTTTTTATAACTGGATTTCCAAAACTGGGGAGTTTCCAAATGAGAAAAACAGATTGTTAACCTGATTTTCCCTGCCTCAAATAAGCCTCCCTTGTTTTCTGACCCAGGAAAAAGATAAAACCACTAAACCCTTGAACTAACTCAAAAATGTACTTCTTCTGAGCAGGAAGGCTTTACCTGGGGGGCCAGGAGCTCTTACCAAGCTGCCCACAGGTTAATACTGCACCACCACCCACCAGGGAGGTCCCTGGGCAAGGGAGACTGGGCACACCCAGGAATCCATGAACTGTGAATCTAGAAGCTGCAGCCAAAGCCCCGGTCTCAGAAGCCCAGACTTAACCCACAGGATTCTATTGTGAGGGTCAGAAACACTACCAGCCTCCGTGGAAAGTGTGGACTAAGCCACATCCTTTCATCTGCTTCCCTAGAACACTAAAAACAAGGCTTTCTCCCAGTGAGATCTGGAGGGAGGCTCCTAAGCAGTAACTCCTCACAAAAGTTACCATGAAGCAAGAAGAAAAAGAGGAAATTCCTGAAATCTTGCCCTACCCAGATTTCCCAAGTAGTGTGGGCAGAAGGATGCTAGGACAGGAAGCCCGAGAGCTATGAGCCATCTGCAAAGCCACTTACTTATACACACATCCTCCTCCTGTTCCCATTTCTCACCAACCCCCAAGGCTGTACTTTAATGTAAGAATTAAGTTTAATCTTGAATAGCATGCAGCCCAAATGTAAGGATATGGACTGGTAATTTCTTCATTAAAAGTATAATTTCCTAGCACCAAGAAAAGGCGTATATACGCACCATACCTGCTTTAACTGACTTATTCAAGGTGCTATGCACTGGAGGCTGGTAATTCTTAGGTGGTGTGGCCTGTTGGAGGTACACGGAGTATATGGAGCTTGAATTTACTGTCTGAGGGCCTTTCCTGGGAGACTGTGGCCTTGACCCTTTATCAGCCAGAAAGGGTCTAATGGCCACTGTCAGTGGGAGTTCAGGTTTGCTGTCTCCAGCTGGAAATGCAGGTGGCCCCACTGGCGGGTATGTGGGACTTGGCGGCACAGAAATCCTCTGCTGAATCTGTTGTGAGGAGCCTGGCTGGGGGGTGCTGGCTGCCGGGGGCAGTGGAGCGGGCTTCTGGCGACTTGGCAGGCCTGCACCAGGTCTGGGCAAGCTTCCTTCTTTCTTCCGCTCTAGGGAACTTGTTGACCCTGGACCCAGAGGTGTAGGACTTGGATATGTCCCATAGCTTGGGGGCAGTTGCTTGCCCCCACCAGGGATGGGAGGTGGTACTTTACCAATCTCAATGCCCTAAATTTAGGTGTTAAGAAGAAAAACAAAGTTATTTTTTGAAAAGGTAAGCAAATTTCCACCCACAGTCCCAAGAGAATATACAGTAGGATTTGTGTTCCCTCAAATCAGTTTGTGACCAGGACACAAACTGTTGGGCCCCTCACTTGTCTGCAAAAGTGATGCCCAAGTTCTGACCAGAAGGCCCCACTGAAGATGTGGAAGCCCGTTATCATGCCTCGCTGAGAGCTCAGGCTCTGAAGTCCAGGAACATGTTCAAGATTTTGGGTGTGATTTGGACACTAACAGGATCAATTTGCTCAGGACAACACATACCCTTTATTTAAGATGAAGGCAAAAGGTGATGTTGTTAAGAGTTTGTGTTTGGTGATGAAGACAAATGGCCTACCGGCTTCTCTGTGGCTCCTAATGCTGAGAAGGGCAAAGGCTGGCTTGAGATGGTGCCTTGCCTGTGAGCTCCCTCCACACTCGGGTCCTTCCAGTCTGCACTGGCCATCTGTGTTGGTTTCACTGAAGAGCTAGAATTCTGTTTTAATGTTGGCCAGTTTCCATCATTAGCTTGAAAGGAACAAAGAATTTGAGTAGAATTTTCCTTAAAACAGTTGAAACAACCTGGGACTAACACCTTGCCAGAAACAAAAATAGCACTGAGATTCCCATGCTGATGGAGCTCCACAAACCACCATGTGCTGAGCTGTGCATTCCACAGACCTGTGCACGAGACCAAAGGATGGTGCCCAAATTGCTTCCAAGTGCTACCCACAGATTCAAGGACCAAATGAAGGCTGAGATAGTATAGTCTAAGGCGGTACCTCATTTGAGTATAGGTCAAATCCATTACAATAATCCCAACTGACGAAGCACTGCAATTTTTAAGCACTATTGACAAATTACATACAACAAGCAAAAGAATCACCTCACCTTCTGACTGCATAATAGGTTTGACTTATACTATTTTCATTATTAAAAGTTCTACATTAATCTGTTGGATTCCTCTAAAATAATTTATGATCACAGGAGGCCAGTAGAAGTTCCCATTGATTAGGGGCAGGAGGAGCAGACTGTCAGTTCTGTCACCGTGATTAGGAAGCTAGTCAAAACCCAAAGTTTTCAAGAAAGCCACTGAAATGACGTGTCCTTTACAGAGCACTTTCCAAACTGAAAAAGGACGCAGAGGCATTCGTTGGTAATATGGGGTCCCTCACAGTGACCTGAGTCTCTAGGGTCAGATTACTAGCCCATGACTCGGGCTCCTGTTTTTCCTCTGTAACAGGCACAGGCACAGGTGCTGAGCTGAATTGTAGGGGGTCAGTCAGTACTCCCAGTCCCATCAACAATATGGGACAAACACACAGGAGACTGTCTGAGGCCTTCGTAGCAAGAATAGCATATCCCTTTCCCTTGTCCCATTTGCCAGCACAGACAGGAGGGGATTAAGAAGCAGCAGAGAGGCCAGGAGTAGTAGCTCACACCTGTAATCCCAGCACTCTGGGAGGCAGAGGCAGGTGGGTAGCTTGAGCTCATGAGTTCAAGACCAGCCTGAGCAAAACCGAGACCCCGTCTCTACTAAAAGATAGAAAAACTGAGGCAAGAGGATCGCTTGAGCCTGAGTTGGAGGTTGCTGTGAGCTAGGATGCCACAGCACTCTACCCAGGGTCACAACTTGAGACTATCTCAAAAAACAAACAAAAAAAAAAAAAACAGAGAAATCACCGGTCCTCATAACCATGCTTAATTTAAGCCCAAACCTTTGGCCCATAGAACACAAAGAATAAGCCTCTCTGCTGTGCTCTGAGCAGGCTTCGTAAGGCAGTCCCATGTGGCCTGCCCCTAAGCCACACGCCTGATTTGGCAGCACACCGACTCCAGTTGCACTCACTGCTGTGCTGCTAAGTGACCACACTGCCAAATGTCAATCCAGGGTTCCAAGACATTCTAGCCAAGTCACATGGGCCCTGGTGAGGCATTCCAAGGCTCTAGCACAAACTGTAACCTTGTTTCATATAGCCTGTCAGCCCTGCCAGGCCAGAAGTGCATATGCTTTCATCTTTTCTCAGTTCCATGCTGGATGGGGAGGACATACAGGTCAGAAACCCACAGGCCCACCAATGGTATACTAAGGAAAATTCAGGGCCAATGGGGGAAGCAGGGCTGACTAGAGGCCCAAGAGGGAGGGTGGGGCCAGCAACAAGGGAGCTGCACTTCTGTGCCTTCTCACAGGGTCACAGGGAATGGGGCTGTCCAGGTGCTTCTGAAATCCCCTAGCAATGGATGTTTTATGGAAACCAGCCATGGGGAGACTAAAAAGCAATTTTTTCCTTTCTTCATGACAAGAAAGGTCACTTATTTTTATTATAAAGGAACAATTACTTTCAAGTATAATGACAAAATTAAAAGCCTCATAAAAGAACTCTAAAAATCAGCTTAGTATTCAAAATGCAAAACAAAACAATATAACCCAAACCAAAACTCTTGCTGTGCCAGCATCTGTCCGTTGGAGTGAAACACTCTCTGAGAATGATCAGTGTGTGGCCCTGCCCAAACTTCATAGCTACTTAAGGAAGAGACAAGTGATGTTTGTGTGGCACCTTTTTCGAGGCTAGATGTGACAAGCAGACCTTTTTCAGTTTGGAAAAAACAAATGATTGTGGATTTTGTACATATTAAAGCATCCCACCAAGACTGACAGCCAACATACGGTTTACACATGGGCTTGCAGAATGCTGCCAGGAGCCGCAGTCAGGCCCAACGTCGAGGTCTGACACTGTCCAGGAGCTGGTCACTTTGGGCTTACTATGGCCATCTGTTTGACACAGAATTAGGATAGCCAACAGCAAGGGGTTAAGAGTCCCCACTGGGGAGATTTCACATCCTACTTCCAAATCTGGGATGAGATTCTGCCCCAGTTTGAGGTTAACAAAGGTTTCCTATGTCCAGTCACTTTACAGCCCTGTGGAAGGACCAAGGCTAGGGCTCCATAAGGTTGTCTTCTTCAAACCCTGTGAGGCAATGCAGGGCACACTGACAGAGGGAGGGAAAAGTGGGAGACATTCTCAGTGTGGCAAATTTTTCAAATGAAGTTAGCAGAGAAGTAGCTGGCTGTGTCAACTACCTGCCACTGGAAATAAACAAATATCTATTCCTATGTGGGGTGGTGCAAAGAATAAAGGACAGCTTATCAAAGAAAGCTGCAGTTAGGGGTTCATGCCAACCAGGCTCCTGCAGGCTGCTGAGATGTGGCCATAAGACCTGGTAACTCCTCCCTATTACTGGGTTCAGAACAACAGATACGCTGCTGTTTCTATTAGGTACCAGGCAAGAGAAAATGATGCAAACAAACACCCACATGAATTGACCACTAAGCCTGAAAACAGAGATTCAAGATATAGGTCTGACGGCCATGAGCAGCAGCACTGTTCTCATAAACAAAAGGATGTTTTGTATGTCAGGACATGCATTTCTGCCATTGTGTGTTATCAAGAAATGTGTCAACCCACTCATAAAGAAAGTTTTATTACAAAGAAACCTTGATTTTTTTTTTAATGTATTGGTTTAAAGACCAATCCAACTGGAGAGCTCACCCTATCTTTGGGTGGCACACCACATGTGAGCCATGCTTGAGTATGGAGCTCGATGCCCAGGTCCCTCACACAGCACAATCAATTGTATAGCCAAACATCAAAGTAATGGTTTGTAGACTATGAGCAGTGAAGATGGTGCTGAATGGGGGAAGTAAAGACCAGTGACAGTGCTCTTTACAGGGACAGCCCTTCTGTCTGGCCACAGCTGTGTCAGGAAGGGCAAGCAAATCTGAAGTATAAGAGAACACTTGAGGGTCAGAGTTTTAATTAATCATCTGTTTTGAAAAGCCACACTTCAGCTCAATAATGAGAATTTATTCTCATTTTAGGGTTGTTACTGAGCTAGTCCACGGTTCGCCACAGGCTGTGCAGAAAGCCCAAGCACGTTGGGGGAGCCTGGAGTCTGACCTAGTGCAGGAGCCCTGGTGTCCCTGCCTGCTGCACCCCACTTCTCTGCTAGTGAATTCTCCTCCAGGAAGAGGGCCAGGGCTGCTTACCAGATTTGCATCTTCCATGGGCGGCATTTGAAGCAATAGTGAGAGACTGAGGCTTTATGGGGTCTCCTGGGACAGGATAGTTTCCGGCACTAGGAACCTGCATGTAAGGCCCCACAGCAGCGACCCTGCCAGATGTGCTCAGGGGTGACTGTGGCGACGATGTGCCATTCACACGGTTCAGCTACAAATTGGGGAGAGGTGAAAGTCAAGATTGTTCTCAATTAAAGGATATCCCAAGCCTAGTGTGAGAGACAGCTAGCTCAGACACAAGCCATTCACTCAACAACATGTGCTTAGAAAGCCCATCATTCTGAAAGATCACCATCTAGAAAGTGGAAATCATCAGAGAAAGGATAAGACCCACAGCCTGTATGAGTGATTCTTTCTTTGGTCAGAATCATTTGTGAGCCATAAAAGTAAGGAGCTGATGGGATAACAGAACAAATTCCATGTTACCCAGGTACAGCCTCCCTCTTACTTGGGGGATGTTCTGCCTTCCCCTGGGTGGGTACAGAGGTATTGCTCAAAGCTTGGGTTCTAGGCCTAGCTTTAAATCCTGCCACTTCAAATCCTTCAAATCTGCCATATTTGCTGTATTGCCTTGAGCATGTGACTTAACCTCTCTGAGCCTCTGTGTCCTCATCTGTAAAGTCAAGATAAGTGCTATTACAAGGACAGTTTAAGCAATGTGGGGCATGGTGACCAGACAAGGCTCTGACTTCCAGCAACCAGCCCAGGTTCCTGATGGCAGCTCTGCCTTTCTCACCAAGTACAGGGAGCCACAGACTGAAAGACAGTGATCACCTAATGCTGCCCCAAAACAAAAAGACCTATTACAGGGATTTTAACTACAGAATCTTTGGCTCCTGAGGTTCCCTATAGAGGCTCTACGCATGGATCCATCAGCCCTACAATTGTTCACAAGTTCTATATGCATGAGCACATCTCATTCTATGGTGAGAGCTCAAGACTCATAACTGCTCAGAGGTACCTAGTACCTCAGGGTGGAGACACATCTCTGCAGAAGTACCTGTAAGGATGTCCCTTGAATTATTATATGGAATGGATGTAGCCTTCTTTTTCTTTTTCTTTTTTTTTTTTTTTGAGACAGAGTCTCACTATGTTGCCCTTGGTAGAGTGCCGTGGTGTCATAGCTCATAGCAACCTCAAACTCTAGGGCTTAAGAAATTCTCTTGCCTCAGCCTCCCATGTAGCTGGGACTACAGGCACCTGCCACAATGCCTGGCTATTTTTTGTTGCAGTAGTCATTGTCATTTAGCTGACCCTGGCCACATTTGAAGCCGCCAGTCTCGGTGCATGTGGTTGGCACTGTAACCACTGTGCTACAGGAGCCAAGCCTGGATGTAGCCATTTGTGATGGTTAAGTTATGTGTCAACATGGCCAGGCCACAGTACGTAGGTATAGTATTTGGTCAAACACCAGATGAGGGTGGCACCTGTGGCTCATCGAGCAGGATGCCGGCCCCATATGCCAAAGGTGGTGGGTTCAAACCCAGCCCCGCCGAACTGCAAAACAGAAAAATAGCCGGGCGTTGTGGCGGGCGCCTGTAGTCCCAGCTACTTGGTAGGCTGAGGGAAGAGAATCGCTTAAGCCCCAGTGTTGGAGGTTTCTGTGAGCTATGTAATGCCATAGCACTCCAGGGAGGATGAGAAAGTGAGACTCTGTCTCTACAAAGAAAAAAAAAAAACACTGGATGAGATATTGCGGTGAAGGTATTTTGTACATGAGATTTTAAAAATTCATCTTAAAAATTGAAGATTTTGAATAAAGCAGATTCACTTCCCTCCAGTGGGTGGGCCTGTCCAATCAATGAAAGGCATAAGAGAAAAAGTTTGCTCCCCCTGAGCAAGAGAGAATTCTGTCTCCCTGGGGCTTTAGCTTACAGGCCTGCACACTTGCTGGCATCCATAATCATGGAGCTAATGTCTCACATAAGTCTTTTTCGTTCTCTCTGTATATACACATATACATGCTATTGGTTCCTGTTTTCTGGAATGCCCTGACTACTACACCATTACTAAAGAACACAAGGAAGCTAGCATGTGGAAGGTGCCTGCAGCCTCTCTCTCTCATGGCATCTGTTTTGTTAATCTCAAGAGAAAAAGGAAAGTCAACATTTAAAATCGTAATTACACAAATTAACTACTGATCATCAAGCTTTCTGGTTAAAAAAGGAGTAAATTTTAGCGGTGCCTGTAGCTCAGTGGGTAGGGCGCCAGCCACATACACCAAGGCTGGCAGGTACAAACCCAGCCCAGGCCAGCTAAAAACAACCATGACAACTGCAACAATAAAGTTGGGCGTTGTGGCAGGCACCTGTAGTCTCACCTTCTTGGGAGGCTGAGGCAAGAGAATCGTTTAAGCCCAAGTGTTTGAGGTTGCTGTGAGCTATGATGCTATAGCCCTCTACCCAGGGTAACAGCTTGAAATGCTATCTCAAATAAAAAAAAGGGGGGGAGGGAGTAGATTTTTAAATAAACGGCTGATTTTATTTTTTAATTTTTTGGTTTTTTTTTTTTTTTGCAGTTTTTAACCAGGGACAGGTATTGCCACCTCAGATATATGGGGCCGGTGCCCTACTCCTTGAGCCACAGGCCCCACCCAAGTGACTGATTTTAATGTCCACAGAAGTGGCAGCTCCCTTTATCCTCTACCATCCTCCAAACACATCCCACCTGGGCAAAACTCCTGAACTCTGAGCCTGCTTCCTGACAGCATCCTTCAGAGCAGCAGAGGGCTAGCAAAAGGACACTCTTCTGTCCTGTGAAGTCACTGAGACATGCAAAGGAACTTTGGGGAGTATGTCTTTGGTAGCTGGTTGCTTAATCCACTCTCCCACCTGAGAGCAGAGTATAGTCAGCTCTGCACGTAGGCACTGTTTTCCTAATCCCTGAGCACCAAAAGTCAAGTGCCACATCCAGTCAAAGACACATGATGCAGCAGTCCCTCCTCTGCACAGATGTTCGATGATACAAATGTTCACTGATATGTTTCAAGTGACAAGACTTGGGACACCCTCCCTGATTACAGGGTCTGGTAAAGGTGTTATAGGCCCTGGGACCACAGAACAGTATTCAGATAGTATAATAAGAATGAGGTAATGACCTGAAAAGATACTTGTGTTGCAGCATAAAAAAACGAACAAATAGGTGAGAAGGTAAGAAGGTAAGATAGCGGGACTAATATAATTCCTATAATCCCATTTTCTTTCTTTCTTTTTTTTTTAAGAGACAGAGTCTCACTTCATTGCCCTCAGTAGAGTGCTGCAGTGTCACACAGCTCCAACTCCTGGGCTTAGGCAATTCTCTTGCCTCAGCCTCCTGAGTAGCTGGGATCACAGGCACTTGTCACAGTGCCCGGCTTTTTTTTTTTTAATTTTGCAATTTGGTCAGGGCCGGGTTTGAACCCGCCACCCTTGGTATATGGGGCCGGCGCCCTACTCGCTGAGCCACAGGCGCCACCCCTATAATCCCATTTTCAATTAAAGTTCTATACCTTTGTGTATTTATCAGGTGAAAAGACTGGAACCATCAGGCTGGGAACAGTGGCTCACACCTGTAATCCCAGGACTCTGGGAGGTCAAGGTGGGTAGATTGCTTGAGCCTCAGGAGTTCTAGGCCAGCCTGAGCAAGAGCTACACCCCATCTCTAAAAACAGATAAACTAGCCAGGTTTTATGGTAGATGCCTGTAGTCCCAGCTACTCAGGAGGCTGAGGCAGGAGGCCCGCTTGAGCCTAGGAGTTGGAGGTTACAGTGAGTTATGATTGCACCACTGAACTGCACCCTGGGCAACTGAGATCCCATCTTTAAAAAAAAAGAGCAGGGACTCGGCGCCTGTGGCTCAACGGGCTAAGGCGCCAGCCAACTACATCTGAGCTGGCAGGTTCGAATCCAGCCCGGGCCCACCAAAGAACAATGATGGCTGTAACCAAAAAAATGGCCGGGCGTTGTGGCGGGCACCTGTAGTCCCAGCTACTTGGGAGGCAGAGGCAAGAGACTCACTTGAGCCCAGGAGTTGGAGGTTGCTGTGAGCTGTGATGCCACAGCACTCTATCCAGGGTGACAGCTTGAGGCTCTGTCTTAAAAAAAAAAAAAAAGAGCAGGCTGTGGCCTGAGCTGGTGCTGCAACTCCAGAACCCAGTGAAGAAAATATAAAAAAACACAGGGAGGACAGAGGGAGAGGGCAGAGCCAAGGCTGTAGGCTGAAATAGGTGACTCCTTGCAATAGGAAACAAACAAGTCTTTGGGAAAGTGAACTTTCTTCTCTTGTCATTTTTGATAAATCATGGCCAGTTTGTTTTATCAGCTATGGCAGATGAGGGGAGCATAATACCACTTAGTGACAATGAGTAACTTTTGGATGAACAATTTTTATCTCACAGAAACTCTTAGTCACATGCCTGGATTTTTTTCCCGTAAAGACGTTCACGGAGCTCACTGATTCGCTTGTCCATCATGGCCACTTCCATGTTCCGTTTATTTAGGAGTTCCTTCTGCTGCTGGAGTTTTGAATTCTGTTCTTGGTTAAGCTGGTTACGAATCTGTAAAATACAAAACACAACTTTTATGATTTACAAGAATTAAAAAGTCAAATTCTCATTGCCAGGGAGATTTTTTTTTTTTATAATATTGGTTTTATTGGTAGATCTTTGCAACCTTTTTTTTTTTTTTTTTTGTAGTTTTTGGCCAGGGTTGGTCTTGAACCTGCCACCTCCGGCATATGGGGCCAGCGCCCCATTCCTTTGAGCCACAGGCGTCCCCCTGCCAGGGAGATTTTTAAAATAAAAGGAAAAGTAGCACTAAGTTCGGCTATGTATTTACATTCATGCATTGCCCCGTTTGATAAATATTTTCTAGGTACTGTATTGATGAAGCCAGAATAGAGTTCTTACGAAACAAAGTAAATATCTGCCAGGCACCTTCTTCAAAGCACATGGAAGGACCAGTACCAATACTGATAGCAGGAGACTACAGCTATAGGCCTCTGAGCTCTGAGGACCTCAGAAGAGGAGTCTGCTCCACCCCACGCAGCTGCTTCACACCCAAGTGCACCAAAGGAGCACCTTCCCTTGGAGACAGAAGGAAATTCACAAAGGATGAACTGAATGAATCACCAAAAAAAGCACTCTTATATCATGTTAGTGGTTTGCAACCAGCACTTTCAAGATAGGAAATAAAATAGAAAACATCAGAGTGCATTTTTCATAGGAAGTTAAGTACTATCTTGTTAAACAATTTCAGATGCCCAGTGAACTTTTATATATACACCTTCATATGTGTACTGGATAGGAGGCAAGGAGTACTTTTTTTTTGTAGAGACAGAGTCTCACTTTATTGCCCTCGGTATGCCCTCGGTAGAGTGCCATGGTGTCACACAGCTCACAGCAACCTCCAACTCCTGGGCTTAGGCGATTCTCTTGCCTCAGCCTCCCGAGTAGCTGGGACCACAGGCGCCCGCCACAACGCCTGGCTATTTTTTGTTTTGTTTTGTTCTGCAGTTTGGCCCAGGCCAGGTTTGAACCAGCCACCTTCGGCATATGGGGCCGGCACCCTCCTGGCTGAGCCACAGGCACTGCTCTACTTTTTTTTTGAGACAGATTCTCACTTTATTGTCCCTGGTAGAATTCTCTGGTATCACAGCTCACAGAAACCTCTAACTTCTTGGCCTCAAGCAATTCTCTTGCCTCAGCCTCCTGAGTAGCTGGGACTACAGGCGCCTACCACTACTCTCAAGCTATTTTTAGAGGTGGGGTCTTGCTCTAGCTCAGGCTGGTCTCAAACTCGTAAGCTCAAGCAATCTGTCCACCTCGGCCTCCCAAAGTGCTGGGATTATAGGCATGAGCCACACTGCTACTGGCCCAGTAAGAAGTACATTTTTTTTTTTTTTTTTTGAGACAGAGTCTCACTTTATTGCCCTCGGTAGAGTGCTGTAGCATCACAGCTCACAGCGATCTCCAACTCCTGGGCTTAGGTGATTCTCTTGTCTCAGCCTCCTGAGTAGCTAGGACTACAGGCACCCGTCACATTGCCTGGCTATTTTTTGTTGCATTTTGGCCAGGAGCCAGGTTTGAACCTGCCACCCTTGGTATATGGGGCCAGTGTCATATCCACTGAGCCACAGGCACAGCCCAATAAGAAGTACTTTTAAAAATTAGATTACAGGTGGCGCCCGTAGCTCAGTGGGTAGGGCGCCGGCTACATATACCAAGGCTGGTAGGTGTGAACCTGGGACCGGACCAGTTAAAATAACAATGACAACTGTAAAAATAACAACAACAACAAAATAGCTAGGCATTGTGGTGGGTGCCTATAGTCTCGATTACTTGGGAGGCTGAGGCAAGAGTATCACTTGAGCCCAAGAGTTTGAGGTTGCTGTGAGCTGTGATGCCATGGCACTCACCCAAGGTGACAGCTTGAGACTCTGTCTCATAAAAGAAAGAAAAAAGGCTCAGCACCTGTGGCTCAATGGGCTAAGGCGCCAGCCACGTACACCTGAGCTGGCGGGTTCGAATCCAGCCCAGGCCCACCAAACAACAATGACGGCTGCAACCAAAAAATGGCCGGGCATTGTGGCGGGCGTCTGTAGTCCCAACTACTTGGGAGGCAGA
>CAUYON010081388.1:0-11916 GCA_963573935.1 Arctocebus calabarensis
TATAGTGATCAAGAAAATGCCATGAAGGCTATCTCTAACAGTACGATCAAAATATTTCTGATTGTATATGAAGCACATTCTGCCCTATGATTGCACCAATGTACACAATTATGATTTAATAAAATTATTAAAAAAAAAAAAAAGATATTTGGGCAGGACCAGCTTCATGGCTTGGGTCCTGTACCGTCTCCGGGGCCCTTGGGACACAGGAGGGACCCACACTTCATTAAATACTCTGCATCTTGAAATTTGTAGTAATCTTTCCACCAAAGCCCTGCATTTTCCTTTTGCACTGGGCCCCATCCATCATGTCTCCTGTCCTGCACGCAGGAATGACTAGGTCCATACAGGCCTGACCGCCCCTGTCTGCAACTTCCTCTCACTGCCTCGGCCAGGGGCACGCGACATAATTCCCCAAGTGCTGTTTCTAAAAAGCCCAGGGTTTCACAGTTTTCCCTGAGTCTCGGTCGTCCCTCCCACACGCTGCCTTGCCCCCTAACAAGCACGCAGAAGCTCCATCTGCCCTCCCTCTGGCTTCAGCAACCTGGAAACAACAGTCCCAGCTGATGAGTCCTCACCCCAAATCGCTGAGATTCCAATTCAAATAAAATCCTCACTCCAGGCGCCTGACGGGACGGGTGGACCAGCTGCTGCCTCCTCCCGCCTTTCTGGGCAGTCCATAGACACGACATCCTAAGGGTCACCTCGGGTTGGGCTCCACCAGGAGCAGACTCCGAGGCAAGAACCAGGTACCAGTCAATTATTTGTGATGTGATCCCGGGAACACCAGGAGGGAGTGGGGAAATGCATTTGGAAAGAAAAGGAAGCCAGGAAAGGGGACATTACCACTGTGGGTAGGGGGACCTGGTCCCTCCAGGGACCTTTTGAGACACTGTGTGACCCTTGAGGAATGTCTCCCCCCGCCTTGGCAAGTGAGCTGTGATATTTATCATCAACTCCCATCCCTCATTCATTAAGTTGTTCCTGGGACCTCCAAAATTTTAGCAGCCCCAAATGTAGATCAGACCTCTTCTGTGACCAAGATGCCCTCAGGCAGAGAGAGACACAAGCTGTCGCCACATACCAGAAGTGAACTCTGGTGTAGGGTGGGGATGGGGTCTGCGCATGGCACCAACAAGGTTTGCTCCACCCTCAGAACCACCGTGAGAACAACAAAGATTTAGGGAAGAAAGTAGATTCCAGGCACTCTGGACATCTGAAAGAACATTTGCCATGATTACTCCGGCTTGTCACCCGAAAGAGACTAACTGAGACAAACATTCCACCTTTGTGTAGAGCACTGTTCTACATACCGTGGAAAAAGACCACCTCACCCTGGTTTAACATGTCAAATTCACCGGCTTCCTGCTGTACCTGAGAACTCTCAAAACTCCTTTCAAGATTTGCCTGGAGGGAGAAAACCCAGTTAAAAAGGATAGTTTGAAAGAAACATAGCGACATGTGATTGAATGACATCAGAATATGTATCCAGCAAAACATTTAGGAACCTTTTGTTAGTTAAGATTTTTAAACCTTCTTTTAATTTTTTTTTATTATTATTTGGGATTCATTGAGGGTACGAAGAATTAGGTTCCACTGATTGCACTTGTTTGATAAAGTCCCTCTTATAATTGTGTCCCACTCCCAAGAAGTGTGCCATGACCCTTCCCCCACTCATCTCCCCCTCCCTCATTCCCCTACCCCTCCCACCCCATTATATTAGCTCATCTACTGCCCTCATATTAGAATTGAGTACAATGGATTCTTGCTTCTCCATTCTTAGGTTGCTTTACTAAGAAGAATGTGTTCCACCTCCATCCA
This sequence comes from Arctocebus calabarensis, assembly GCA_963573935.1. Taxonomy (NCBI): domain Eukaryota; kingdom Metazoa; phylum Chordata; class Mammalia; order Primates; family Lorisidae; genus Arctocebus; species Arctocebus calabarensis. The sequence goes on from CAUYON010081388.1 coordinate 1,822, forward strand.
GGTTAAAAAAAAAGATGTAAAATCTCCATCTCTTTTAATGGCTGAATAGTATTCCATGCTTTACATACACCACAGCTTGTTAATCCATTCCTGGGTTGGTGGGCATTTAGGTTGTTTCCATATTCTGGCAATTTTAAATTGAGGTACAATAAACAGTCTAGTGCAAGTGTCCTTATGATAAAAGGATTTTTTTCCTTCTGGGTAGATACACTAGTAATGGGATCGCAGGATCAAATGGGAGGTCTAGTTTAAATTTTTTGAAGAGTCTCCATACTTCCTTCCAAAAAGGTTGTATCAGTTTGCAGTCCCACCAGCAGTGTAAAAGTGTTCCTTTCTCTCCATATCCACACCAGCATCTGCAGCTTTGAGACTTTGTGATGTGGGCCAATCTCACTGGGGTCAGGTGATATCTCAGGGTAGTTTTGATTTGCATTTCTCCCTTATAAGCTACCGGTAGGCTTATAAAATGGTGCAGCCATTGTGGAAAACAGCTCGGAAATTCTTCAAAGGGTTAGACATAGATTCCCCATATGACCCAGCAATTCTACTCCTAGGTACATGCCCCCCAAAATAGAAAACTTATGTCCACACTAGAACTTGTACGTGAATGGTCATAGCAGAATTCTTTATAATCTCCAAAATGTAGAAACAACTCCAGTGTCTATGAACTAATGAATAAACCAAATATATCCATACAGTGGAATATTATTCAGCCACTAAAAGGAATGAAATACTAATATATTCTACAACATGGATAAACCTTGAAAATATTTCTACATTTCTATGAAAGAAGTAAATGTATAGAGACTGAAAGTAGATTTGTGCCTGCCTAAGACTGGGGAGGAAGGTGGAAAGAAATGAAAAATGACTACAGGGTACAGGGTTTCCTTTGGGGGTGGTGACAATGTTCTAAAGTAGATTTGTGGTGATGGATACACAACTCTATTAACGTACTAACAAACATTGAGTTGTACACTTTAAGGGGGTGACGTGCATAACTTTTAAATTACACCTGAATAACCCTATCATTCAAAAAGGATATCGGCAAGTTTTTATAGGGATTGATTCATGCTACATGGGCACTTAAGAGGTGAAGAAATAGACACTATCACTGCCCTCTTCAAGCTGACATCCTCCTAAGAGAGACGACAATAAATTCTAAATGTGACCAATAAATTATACTGCATGTTTTTACGGAAGGTGATCAGGGTGAGGAGATAAGGAACTGGGGGTGGCTGGTAGAGCCACAGTTTTAAATATGATGGCCAAGGTAGAAATCACTGCAAAGGTGACACTTGGGCAAAGCTTGTAGGAGCTGCCATGAGGATGTCCAGGGACAGTGTGTTCACGTGGAGGGCACAGCCACTGCAAAGGCCTAAACGCAGGAGGAATAGCCAGGACGTCAGTCAGGAGGAATAGCCAGGAGGAATAGCCAGGCAGTCTCCTTGTGAACAAGGAGAAGTCAAGGTCAGAGAGGTAACTGGGGCCTTGCAGAGGAGCCCTGCTCCTGGCTCAGACCAGGTGCACAGTTTCCAAGGGAAGTGCTGGACCCTGACAGGGCTTGTCTCTCCTCCCCTGGGGGGCTCCACCAGCTGGTGACTGGAGTTCTTGCCATTTTCCCCTAAGGAGAGGAAACAGGTTGCTTGGGTCCCCAAAGGCAACGCAGGTGGGGGTGTGTCTCATAGGGATATGCTGTGATCTGGCCCCAAAAAGCAAAGTCTGACAGGAAGGTGCAATTTCACCATCTAATAACCTTGCATGTTTGTGATTTTCAGGTTCTAATTTTTGTATCGTCACGGTCAATTACAGGTCACAAATGATTTCCAAAGTGGGCTGCCCAGGGAGGGAGTTGTGCAAATCCATTTTCCACAGTCATCCAACTCCCAGGCTGCTCAGCCCCCAAAATGTGCTTTGGAGCAAACTGTGTCAGCACACAAGGGGGAATGACAGGGAGGGGACCCTGGGTGGGAAGGAAAGAAATGGAACCAGCCTGGGGCCCCAGATGGCGTTTTCATACCCGGTCTGCTACATACCTGCTGTGTGATGTTGGCCCAGTCACCTCACCTCTCTGAACCTTTTCCCTTAAAGAATGACTAGGCTTAACTTGACTTAGTCACGAGGGAAGCTATGAGACACCTCACCAAAGGCACCATGGAAAACACCAATACCAAACCCCAACCACGCATCTGGTCTGCAGCGCCTTCACTTATTTTAATAACTTTATTGAAGCATCATGTACATACCATAAAATAGACTCATTGTAAGTTTACAAATTAATGACGTTCAGTGAATCCACAGTTATGTAACCATCATCACAATCCAACTTTAGAATATTTCCTTCATCCCAAAAAACATATCTTTGGGGCAATCCTTTGAGGTTAGAGTCCCATATATAATAAGATCAATTTAACACTATATAAAGCACAAGATAAAAATTGTGATTTATTAGGCTGAACACATGAAATTGCCTTTTTCCTAATTTAAAAATGTCCAAACACATGGACGTGTCATACAGCTTAGCCATTGAAAAAGAACTTTACAGAAACAGTACTATAAAATTATAGTTTGAATATTCACATTCTAGATAGAACTGCCCATGACATGCCTATGCTATGAACTTACAATGTTACATTTTTATACAGAAAACTATGTATATTAGACTCTGTGGGTGATTGAAGAGGATTTTTTACTTTTTTTTTTTTTTTGAGACAGAGTCTCACTATATCTCCCTCAGTAGAGTGCTGTGGCATCACAGCTCACAGCAACCTCAAACTCTTGGGGCTTAAGCAATTCTCTTGCCTCAGCCTCCCAAGTATCTGGGACTACAGGCACCGGCCACAATGCCCAGCTATTTTTTGTTGTTGTAGTTGTCATTGTTGTTTAAGCTGGGCCAGGCTGGGTTTGAACCCCCAATGTGATCAGTGCCCTAACCATTGAGTTATAGGCACTGAGCCTAAAGAGGATTTTTCAAGGGGGAAAGCTTGACTGTGCTTTGTTTTCTCTATAGGTGCTGTCTTTAGAAAAGAACCTCCATTTTTGAGCCAGTTCAAGCTAGGATTTTCAGTTTGCAGTTGAAAAAATCAACACTTAGAAAGGGTAGATAATCTATTGTAACATTCACTGCCAACACTACACTGTCTCAAGAAATGCAAATAAAACTTTACAAGTAGAAACATCTTGTATCTATAGCACAAAAGGATCATGGCTCATATTTTATGTTTCATTACTTTGCACATTTATTTTGTTTGTTTCTAGCCCCCCTAGAGGGTAAGATTTATGAGGAAAGATGCTGGGTCTTCTTTGTATATCCCCAGCTCCTAACTGTGCAATGTTTGCCATATGATAGATGCTCAATCAATATTGAATGAATAAAATAAATTTGATGGGGAGGAAAACCCCTGACAGGTAATATATGTAAACAACCCTCCTCACCACCTTGGCTACAAACCCACAGGCATCACTACAGACACTGACAGACAGTGTGTGGGGCAAAGCTGCAGGACCAGATCTAAAGGTGTTTGTGTCAACACGTGGCAGACCCATCATGGGCCAGCTCGAGCCTGGCGGAGAGACTTCTTACTCAAGAAGAACAGAGCACAGTGTGACTTCCAGCACCAAAGTCAGGAGCCACCAATCCCAAACTGAGAGGAAAATGAAGGCCCAGGGAAGAGGCACTGCCAGGAGCACCACCTGCACCTGTGGTCTTTAAAGGGTTGCAGGCCAGATCTCTGGCTGAGGACAGGTCCAAACGGAAACTTTTGGAGAGAAGAAGGGAAAGTAGATGTGGGAGCTGGAGCAAACGCCCCTGGCTGGGCTCTCCAGGGCTTGCAGGCAAGAGAGAGCTGTGGGAGGCTCAGCGCCCATAGCTCAGTGATTAGGGCACCAGCCACATACACCAGGGCTGGCAGGTTCGAACCCAACCTGGGCCTGCTAAACAACAATGACAACTACAATAAAAAAAAAACAGCCAGGCATGGCGGTGGGCACCTATAGTCTCAACTGCTTGGGAGACTCAGGTGAGAGAATCGCTTGAGCCCAAGAGTTTGAGGTTGCTGTGAGCCGTGATGCTACAGCACTCTACCTGGGGTGACATAGTGAGACTGTCTCAAATAAATAAATAAAGAGAGAGAGAGAGCGCTGTGGGGTGTAGGAGGAAGACTTGGGCTCCTGGAGGGAAAACAGGAATACCACTCAAGGTCCAGGAGAAAAGATAGTGCAAGCCCACTCCTAACAGCTCTTTTCTACCTCCCCCAAAGGGAAGAGGCATGTCCAGTCTAACTGATCAAAGTCTAAGATGTTGGTTGAACGTGTGAGCTAACCGGCAGGGTCGCTGTGTCAAAATGTGAGTGGTGCGAGGGTCGTTGCTTCCCACGTCCAAGTGCGAGGCAGACCGGACTTCTGCACTGGTATGTGTCGGTCACTGCCTCTGCTCCTAGTAAGGAAGCTTTGTATCTCCCACTGAGGGCCTTCTTTTAGCACAAACCTCCCCAGGACGCCCATGAGGCAAGAAGAAGAGATTGGCACTTCTAGGTTCATCATACTATTGAGTGATTTCAAAAATCTGCCAGAGTCTCCAGCCTGTCTAAGGTACCCACAGCACAGACAGCAACCACCTCTGAGAGGTGGGGTACAAGCCAGAGTGGAGCAGATTTCACGGTGCCACTTTTCACATTAACTTTGATATTCCTTTCATATCATACCATAAGCATATGGTACTTTTTGACCATGGTATCTCCCCTGCCAGGTAAGTGCCACATGGTACTTCTTAATTTAAAAATAAGAATAATCATAAGGGTTTAGGAAATGGAATATAATGATATAAATCCAAATTTAAAAGTCCGTAGCCAGCACTATACCCCAAATAGTTGTCTGATACTTACGAAAAAGCATAGGTATCTCCTTATTTGAGAAAACAGGAAGATTCTTAACTTCCTATATGCTGTTGGCAATTCAGATTCATTGATGATTGCTCTTGCCAGGCCTCAGTTTTCTCCTCTGTAAAATGGACGCAAGCATGCCGGCCTAACAGGTTTGTGACAGCGCTTGGCAAAGTGTTCCTAAGGCTTAAAGGGATGTTCTGTGTCCTTATGGCGAGCTCTTCTCACATTGTCTAAGAAGTCAGTTGATTTGAAGCAGTTGCTCTGTTTTTAAAAACAATATGGCTATTAGCAAGAGATACTTGTAGACAATTGAAGAGCTTCCACAGCCTTCCTACGACGATAGCCGAGGATACCTGCGTCATGTTTTGGTCAATGTCCTTTACAGCCCCGCACACAGAAAGCACTCTCTACCCGTGTGTGGAATGCCCTCTTAGGATGCGAGCAGCCCGAATATATGGGAAACTGAGGCTCAGAAAGTGGAAAAGCACTTTTGCCAATTTCCAAATCTTCAACCAACCTCCACCATTTCTATAGATTACAGAGAAGAGAGGAGAAGGAGTAGGAGCTGGAGAAGGAGTAGGAGCTGGATAAGGACTTGGCTCAAAGTAGGGAGGAGAGATGATAAAAGAATGAGAGAAAGAAGCAGCTACCGGAAGCCAACTGATAACTTTCTATTTGAATTAACTTACAGAAATAAAAAAAAAATGCCGTTTTGGTAGATAAATGTGTGTACTGTCTATTGTCAAGAAATGAACATTATGTACCTTTTTGTTTCTTTACCTGCCATGGCAACCAGAAAGCGTAGAATCAGATTTACTGCTTGAGTAACAGCTCGAGAGTGTAGAAGCTGATTCCCACTTTACCTCCCAGAGAAGCTATTTTCTGCTTTATGTTTCTCTCCGCCCCACAGAAACACCCAATTCTCACCCCGAAAACGAAGCAGTATAAAATAATTTTCACATATCGTATTAATTGGCCTGTCCTTTGATTCCTTGTATTTCACTAAGCCACACTGATCATGGGAGTAATATCAACCATAATTAGGCATCATAAGGATAATGATTTCATTAAGGCTCCTTTAATGCATTTGGACATGTACGAGGCAGGGTGTTAGGCAACACGGTGAAATACTTTATCACCTGGTGATAATTGGAGTTGCTGAATTACAGTAACAGAGCAACTGAAGGTAATTTCCTATTTGGCCAAAGATGTCTGCCCTCCCCCAGGCCTCCAATTATCATATTTCTTCTTGGAATCAGGTCTCCCTTCTACTCAGGAGCTGCTGCAAGCTCCGAGCTATTACGGTGGACTCTAAGCTTGCACGGGAGCTGTGAAGTTCTAATTTTCTCATTATACAACCTCATCTGTCAGCTATTTTCTGGCGAGCCAGACCAGTTCTTTAGTTCAGGTGATAAATAGGATGCACATCTTAGCAAGCAGAGAAGCAAATAAACATCTGGAAATGATCTCGGGCCTTAGGAATCTTCTCTCAGATAGTGTTATGGGTCAGAGAAAACCAGAACAAACCATGGACTAAAACATGGAGAAATGGCTGACTCCACCTTGTCCTCTTTCACTCAGAATCACAAAGACTGCAAAAAATAGAAGATTTCTTCTACTACGCGGAGAGTCTCAGATGGTTTAGACAGTGCTGTCAAACTCAGGAAAGTAAGTTGAAAACATAACAAGGGCTACCATTGATTGAGCACCTAGTGTTACCGTGTGCAAAGACTTTAAAATATATACTATATTAACCCCATCCAAAATCAGTTTACACTATGCACATTCAGCCACTCATTCTTCCTTATTAAAATGAAATTGTAACTTGCCTGATATTGTTATAAACACTAAATAAATGCCTCTGTTCACTCATATGAATGGCTGAGTGCATCTGAGAAACATCACAGGTGCAACTGAGAATAAGACAGGTACAATCACTGCCCTCAAATGGCTTATAGTCTGGCAAGGGTATAGAAGCTACATGCAGGATGCCTCAAAAGTCACTCCTGAAGTTGCCTTACATGGGGAAAATGAGAAATTTCAGCTAAATGTATTTTCATTTACAAAATAATTGTTACAAATTCTTACAAACAGGTAGCAAGAAATTGCAGCTAAATTTATTTTCATTTACAAAATAACCGTTACAAATTTTTACAAAGAGGTGGCCAACATGTAGAGACTATTTTGTAAATATTTTGTAAAATTTTGTAATGAATATTTTGCAAAGAAAGGCCTATTTACCTAAACTTTCCTATGTTCCCTACATATGATCGCCTTAGGGGCAACTTTTGAGACAACTTGTATTTATTATCTTCCTGTGATGGGGACTTTAAAAGAAAAAAATAATAATAATAAATTTTTAGAGAAACTAAGTAAGCCTACAAATATTGTCACCACTGCCATTGCAATGAATGTAATGATGGAAAACCACGGGTGCCAAAAGAAGACAGAATGAAGGACCTAATTTAGTCTGAGGTAGGAGAGATTGATAAGGAAATGTCTTTAGGTTGAGGCTCAGAAGGTAGCCAGGTAAAGAGTTAGAAGAAAGAATACTTCAGAAACACAGAATACCTTGGATGGAAGCTCTTACGCAGGAAGGAACTTGTTGTAATAAACAAGGGAAGGGACAGTTTGTTTGGATCTTAATGAGCAACTTGTTGTAATAAACAAGGAAAGGGACGGTTTGTCTGCATCTTAATGAGCAATGCCAGGGAAGTGGTGGATTCAAGCACATACATGGCCTTGTAAAGCATGGTCAGAGTGTGGATTTTATCCTCTGAGCAATGGGCAGCCCTGGATGGGCCAACAGTTGGTTAGAAAGGGGTTGGCTCGAAACGGCCAATCATTGTGGCTTATATTACTTCTGGATGGATTGATCAATAGCCGATCCACCCAGAAATGTGTGTTTACAAACCATTATATAAAAGTCATTTGCAATATAATGGGAAAAAGTATAAGAAATATCTTCCTATTTCCTGGATTATTTAAAAAGAATAGTTTGGACAGAGCAAAAGTTTCCACAGAAAAGTGGAAAAGGGTGAGGTTGGAAGGCTTGCAACTTAAAATGCAAAGACCAGAAATTTAGATTTCATTTTTTTTTTTTTGAGAGGGGGAAAGAAGGGCAGAGAGCACGGAGAAACTAATCATACTGATCGTCTCTCAAACGCCAGGCATGAGCTGAATATTTTATACACAGATTATATCATTTGATAATCAAAACTCTCAGAAATTAATTTAATTTAAAGATCTCTGTTCATTCACCCTCAGCATCAAATTTTTAGTTATGAACACTAAGGCTTAGAGATATTCAAGAAATTGCTCAAGCGGAGCTTAAGATGCCAATCATTGCCTTCCCATCCCCCCCTTCACCTAAGAGATGCTGGCCCCGCCTATGTCCTTGCTATATATAGGGATCCTCACTCATATGTCTCTCCACCCACAAGTGGTCATCATCAAGCCTGTAGCCCCAGGGAACTGTCCCACAGACTAGGTGAAGGTGGTCACCTTCCCCCTATGGAAAAGCTGAACTTTCTATATAAAAATGAACCAGAGTTCATTATCATATAGTCTATCAAGCAGAGTTTGGGGTCAGCTGGGAGATGGCAGGAGTTCAAAACTGAAGCCAGAGCCCCACAGCTGAAGTTGTGAAGAACAGAGAAGCACTGAACAACAGAAAGCTCATCTGCAGAGAGAGGCAAATGAGGAGAGCGCAGGACACAGAAGGGTGTGCAGACAAAGACAGCATAGCCTCATCAGCAACAGAGGGTGCACACACAGTTTTTCATATTCTGAACCTGATCCTCTTGGCCTGTGTTCAGTTATCTATTTCTCTGCAACAAATCAACCCCAAACTGAGCAGCCTGAAAGAAGAGTAATAATTTTATTCTTCTCTCTCCCATTTCTGGGGTTGGCTGGGCTCAGCAAGGCGGTTCTCACTTGAGGTCTCTCACATGGCTGCAGTCAGACAGTGGCAGGGCCTGGAGTGCATGGATAGTTGGCTCATTTGCATCTTGGAAGTCTGGGCTGGAGAGACTCACACTGGAACAGCTTATGGTCTCTCCGCATAACTAATCCCTCCTGCAAGATGGTTTCAGGAGCCTAGAAGTCTTCCAAATGTTTTTCATGGCCACTCAACACTCCAAAAGCATGTGTGTCTGTGGAGAGAGAGCCAGGTGGGAGCTCAATCACCTTATAAGATGTAGCCTATGGAGTCATGAAGCATCTCTCCTGCTGCATTCTACTGGTTAGCAGCAAGGTGGGAAGGCCAGCAAGTAGATCAAGGGAGGTGAATCAAACTCTATTTCTTCCTGGAAGAAATGCCAAATAGTTTGCAGCCTTGTGTTTGAATATTTCTGAATATTCTCTATGGCCTATCTATACTTTGTCTCTTGTTCTTGGATGTCTGGACATTCTCCTCCTTCCTCTAACTTAAAACAGCTCTTTACAAGGAAGGTTGGATTTTCTTACAACCAAGAGTCTTGATTAAAACACAGAATATTCAGGCATACCTCATTTTCTTATGCCTCACTCCCTGTGCTCTTCAGATATCACATGTTTTACAAGTTTAAGATTAGTAGCAACCCTGCATAGCACAACTCTGTGGCACCACCTTGTAGCAGCATGTACTCACGTCCTGTCTCAGTGTCACATTTTGGTAATTCTCACAACATTTTTTAATGTTTCCATTATTATCATATCTGTTATAGTCATTGTGTTCAGTTATCTTTGATGTTAGTATTGTACTTGATTGGGGGCACCACATACCACATCCACAAAGACAACAAACTTAACTGATAAATGTTGTGTTGTGTGTGTTAAGACTGCTCCATCAATCAGCCATTTCTCCATCTCTCTCCCCTTCCTTGGGCCTCTCTATTCCCTGAGACACAACACTATTGAAATTAATTAATTAATTACTAACCCGAAATGGCCTCTAAGTGTTCTAGTGAAAGGAAGAGTCCCATGTATCTTTTTTTTTTTTTTGAGACAGAGCCTCAAGCTGTCACCCTGGGTAGAGTACTGTGGCATCACAGCTCACAGCAACCTCCAATTCCTGGGCTCAAGCGAGTCTCCTGCCTCCACCTCCCACGTAGCTGGGACTATAGGTGCCTGCCACAATGCCCGGCCATTTTTTGGTTGCAGCCATCATTGTTGTTTGGCGGGCCCAGGCTGGATTCGAACCGGCCAACTCAGATGTATATGGCTGGTGCCTTAG